>JAODAL010057428.1:0-22683 GCA_025379985.1 Phyllomedusa bahiana
TTTTTTTTTTTTTTTTTTTTTTTTTTTTTTTTTTTTTTTTTTTTTTTTTTTTTTTTTTTTTTTTTTTTTTTTTTTTTTTTTTTTTTTTCTTTCTCTTTTTTTCTTTTTTTTTTTTTTCCCCCCCGCCCCCCCCCGCCCCCCCCCCCGCCGCCCCCGCCCCGCCCCCACGCCCCCCCCCCCCCCCGCCGCCCCCCCCCCCCCCCCCCCCCCCCCCCGCCCCCCCCCCCCCCCCCGCCCCCCCACCCCCCCCCCCCCCCCCCCCCCCCCCCCCCCCCCCCCCCCCCCCCCCCCCCCCCCCCCCCCCCCCCCCCCCCCCCCCCCCCCCGCCCCCCCCCCCCCCCCCCCCCCCCCCCCCCCCCCCCCCCCCCCCCCCCCCCCCCCCCCCCCCCCCCCCCCCCCCCCCCCCCCCCCCACCCCCCGCCCCCCCCCCCCCCCCCCCCCCCCCCCCCCCCCTGCCTATTCCCGGTTTAGGGGGGGCCCCCCCCCCGGCCCCTGAATTTTTCCTTGTGAGAGGCCCAGCCCCCCCCCCTCCCCCGCACTATTCCCGTTGAGAGGGCAGCCCCCCCCCTCCCCGGGGCCCCTGCACTATTTGGGGAAAAAGGGCAACCCCCCCAACCCCCGGCCCCCCGCACCCATTTTCCCGGTGAAAAGGGCAACCCCCCCCCCTCCCCGGCACCTGCACTATTCCTGGTGAGGAAGGCAACCCCCCCGGGCCCCCTTGGGACTATTTTCCCGGTTTAGAGGTGCACCCCCCCCCCCGCCTTTTCCTGGTGAGAGGGGGCCCCCCCCCCCTGCACTTTCCTGGTTTAAGGGCCCCCGCCCCCCCCTGCACTATTCCCTTTTAGAGGGCAGCCCCCCCCCCCGCACAAATTTCCCGGTGAGAGGGCAACCCCCCCCCCCCCTCACTATTCCTTTGGGGAGGGGCAGCCCCCCCCCTGCACTATTTCCCGGGGAGAAACGCAACCCCCCCCCCCCCCCCTCACTAAATTCCTGGTGAGGGGCAGCCCCCCCCCCCCCCCCCCCCCCCCCGGGCCCCCCCACTATTCTTTGGGGAGAGGGCGCCCCCCCCCCCCCCAGGCCCTGCACTTTTTCCCGGTGAGAGGGGCAACCCCCCCCCCCGGGCCCCCGCACTTTTCCTTTGGGGAGAGGGCCACCCCCCCCCCCGCACCCCCTTTCCCCCGGGGAAAGGGCAACCCCCCCACCCCCCCCCGGGCCCCCGCATTTCCCGGTGAAGGGGCCCGTCCCCCCCCCCCCGCACATTTGGTGAGAGGCCAGCCCCCCCCCCCCCCGCCAAATATTCCTGGTGAGAAGGCCCCCCCCCACCCCCCTCCCCCCCTGCACTATTCCTGGGGAGAGGGGCCCCCCCCCCGGGCACCGCAAATATTCCTGGTAAGGCGCAAAAACCCCCCCCCCCGCCCCTTTTCCCGGTAGGGGGACAAACCCCCCCCCCTGCAATATTCCCGGTGAGAGGGCGGCCCCTCCCCCCCCCCCCCTTTTCCCAACAACCCGCACTATTTTCCCCCTGAAGGCGCAGCCCCCCCCGGCCCCTACTAAATTTCCCCGGTGAGAAACGCACCCCCCCCCCCCCGCACTATTCCTGGGGGAGAAGGGGGCCCCCAAACCCCCCCCCCCCACCTGCCTATTTTCCCGGTGGAGAGGCGCAACCCCCCACCCGGGCCCCCGCACTATTTCCCGGTGAGAGGCCGGCCCCCCCCCCCGGCCCTGCACTAAACCTGGTGAAGGCAAACACCCCCCCCCCCCCCCCCCTTTTCCTCCTTGGGGAAAGGGGCAGCCCCCCCGGCCCCCCGCAATATTTCCCGGTGAGAGGGGCACCCCCCCCCCCCGGGACCTATTTCCTTTGGGGGAGGCGCAAACCCCCCCCCCCCCCCCTGCACTATTCCTGGTTTGGGGGGCGCCCCCCCCCCCCCCCCCTGCACTATTTCTGGGGAAGGGGCCCCCCCCCCCCCCCCCCCCCCTGCACTAATTTCCCGGGGAGAGGCAGCCCCCCTCCCCTGCAAATATTTCCCGGTGAGAGGGGGCCCCCGGCCCCCCCCCGCACATTCCGTTTAGAGGGCCCCCCCCCCCCCCCCCCCGGCCCCTGCACTATTTTCCCGGTGAGAGGGCGCCCCCCTTTCCCCCCCCGGCCCCCCGCACTATTCCTGGGGAGAGGCCAGGGCCCCCCCCCCCCCGGCCCCTGCAAATATTCCCCCGGGAAAGGAAACCCCCCCCCCCCCCCTGCACTATTTTCCCGGTGAGGAAACGCAACCCCCCCCTGCATTTTTTCCCGGTGAGAAGGGGCCCAAACCCCCCCCCCCCCTTTCACTATTCCTGGTTTAGAGGGGCCCCCCCCCCCCCCCCTTTACAAACCTGGTGAGAAAGGGCAGCCCCCCCCCCCACAACCGGGGGCCCCCCCCCCGCACTATTCCTGGTGAGTGGCGCAGCCCCCCCCCCCGGGCCCCCGCACTATTCCTGGTGAGAGGGCAACCCCCCCTCCCCCCTGCACTATTCCTGGTGAGAGGCGCAACCCCCCCCCCCCCCCTGCACTATTCCGGTGAGAGGGTGCAACCCCCCCCCCTGCACTATTTTCCCCTTTTAGAGGCGCAACCCCCCCCCCCTGGGACCTTTTTTTTATTTTTTTTCCTGGCCGCCCCCCCCCCACCGGGGGGAAAAAAAGGCCCCCCCCGCACTATTCCTGGCGGGGGTTTCGCAACCCCCCCCCTTCACCCAACCCCCCGGCCCCCGCAATATTCCCTGGGGAGAGGAGAGCCCCCCCCCCGGCCCCTGCACCCCATTCCCCGGTAGAGGTGCAGCCCCCCCGGCCCTGCACTATTTTTGGTGAGAGGGCCCCCCCCCCCCCCCGCCCCAAGGCGCGCCCCCGCCCCCGCAAATTCCTGGTAAAAAGGGCAGCCCCCCCCCGCCCCCGGGAACTCCCACCCCCCCCCCCACTATTTCCCGGTGGAGGGCAGCCCCCCCGGGCCCCTTTCACTTAAATTTCCCGTTGAGAGGGCAGCCCCCCCCCGGCCCCCCGCATTTTCCGGAGAGAGGGCAGGCCCCCCGGGCCCCCCCGGCCCCCCCCTGCACTATTCCCGGTGAAGGGGGCGCAGCCCCCCCCCCCTGCACTATTCCCCGGTGAGAGGGGGCAACCCCCCCCGGGCCCCCGCCCCTATTTTTAATGGTCCCATGAAGGGAGTGGCCAACCCCCCCCCCCCCCCTCAAATTTTTCCTGGTGAGAGGTGCAGCCCCCCCCCCCCCCCCCCCCCTGCCACTATTCCCGGGGAGTGGGGGCAGCCCCACCCCCCCCCGGCCCCCGCAATATTCCTGGTGTTAGGTGCATGCCCCCCCCGGCCTCTGCACTATTCCTGGTGAGTGGTGCAGCCCCCCCGGCCCCTGCACTATTCCTGGTGTGAGGTGCAGCCCCCCCGGCCCCTGCACTATTCCTGGTGAGAGGTGCAGCCCCCCGGCCCTCGCATATTCCTGGTTGAGAGGTTGCAGCCCCCGGCCCCTGCACTATTCCTGGTGAGAGGTGCAGCCCCCCCCGGCCCCTGCACTATTCCTGGTGAGAGGTGCAGCCCCCCCCGGCCCCTGCACTATTCCTGGTGAGAGGTGCAGCCCCCCCGGCCCCTGCACTTTTCCTGGTGTGTGGTGCAGCCCCCCCGGCCCCTGCACTAGTGCTGGTGTGAGGTGCAGCCCCCCCGGCCCCTGCACTATTCCTGGTGAGAGGTGCAGCCCCCCCCGGCCCCTGCACTATTCCTGGTGAGAGGTGCAGCCCCCCCGGCCCCTGAACTATTCCTGGTGAGAGGTGCCAGCCCCCCCCGGCCCCTGCACTATTCCTGGTGAGAGGTGCAGCCCCCCCGGCCCCTGCACTATTCCTGGTGAGAGGTGCAGCCCCCCCGGCCCCTGCACTATTCCTGGTGAGAGGTGCAGCCCCCCCGGCCCCTGCATTATTCCTGGTGAGAGGGTTACAGCCCCCGGCCCCTGCACTATTCCTGGGAGAGGTGGCAGCCCCGGCCCCTGCACTATTCCTGGTGAGAGGGGCAGCCCCCCCGGGCCCCTTCACTATTCCTGGTGAGAGGTGCAGCCCCCCGGCCCTGCCACTATTCTGGTGAGAGGTTGCAGCCCCCCCGGCCCCTGCACTATTACTGGTGAGAGGTTGAGCCCCTCTCCCCCCCGCCCCTGCATATTCCTGGTGAGAGGCGCAAGTCCCCCGGCACCTGCACTATTCCTGGTGAGAGGCGCCGCCCCCCGGCCCCGGCACTAGTCCTGTTGAGAGGCGACGCCCCCCGGCCCCTGCACTATTCCTGGTGAGAGGCGCAGCCCCCCGGCCCCTGCACTATTCCTGGTGAGAGGCGCAGCCCCCCGGCCCCTGCACTATTCTGGTTGAGAGGCGCAGCCCCCCGGACTGAATATTCCTGGTGAGAGGCGCAGCCCCCCCCCTGCACTATTCCTGGTGAGAGGCGCCAGCCCCCCGGCCCATTGCAATATTCCTGGTTGAGGAGGCGCAGCCCCCCGGCCCCTGCACTATTCCTGGTGAGAGGCGCAGCCCCCCGGCCCCTGCCCTATTCCGGGTGTGAGGGCAGCCCGGCCCTGCACTTATTCTGGTGAGAGGCGCAGCCCCCCGGGCCCTGCACTATTCCTGGTGAGAGGCGCAGCCCCCCGGCCCCTGCACTATTCCTGGTGAGAGGCGCAGCCCCCCCCCTGCACTATTCCTGGTGAGAGGCGCAGCCCCCCGGCCCCTGCACTATTCCTGGTGAGAGAGTCGCAGCCCCCAGAGCCCTGCACTATTCCTGGTGAGAGAGTCGCAGCCCCCCACGGCCCCTGCACTATTCCTGGTGGAGATGAGCAGCCCCCCCCCGGCCCCTGCACTATTCCTGGTGAGAGGTGCAGCCCCCCGGCCCCTGCACTTTTCCTGGTGAGAGGTGCAGCCCCCCGGCACCTGCACTATTCCTGGTGAGAGGGCGCCCCCGTACCCTGCACTATTCCTGGTGAGAGGAGCAGCCCCCCGGCCCCTGCACTATTCCTGGTGAGGTATGTGCAGCCCCCCCGGCCCCCGCACTATTCCTGGTGAGAGGCGCAGCCCCCCGTCCCCTGCACTATCCTTGTAATTCGGAGTGTATTACCTACCGGGAATCGCGGCCAACGGTTTTATTCTTGACCGCCGCCTCTTCACCGCCTGAGCTGTCATCGTCTGACTCCTCCGACTGCAGCCCTTCCACCATCGACCTCAAAGGACCTGGTGAGCACAACCAAAAACCAGTAAGACCTAGTAGCCCTCATGTACCATTGCAGTGTAAAATGCGTCAGACTCATCACAGTGACTCGCACCGAATGATAAACTGTCGCAGCTTCAGACTAAAGCCCAGGGGTGTTTTTGGCTTACTTTCCATGCCAGAGCATTGGCACTATGGGTCGCATCATAGCCACACCCACTTTCAGTAAGCCACGCCCACCCGGTATACCAGCACCCGGTAACGGCGGCGTACCTTGGCTGTGGTTTTGTGACGGTTCGAAGTCGGATTCTGAGCTGGAGTCCGAGCTGGAGCTGCTGTGTAGAGGGGACCTTGTTGGGATACGGACTAGAGGAAAGGTGTGGAAACAATAGTTCAGTAGCGCTCAAACCTTTTTTTTTTTTTTTATCTGAAATTTTTAATTTTTTTTTTAAAATGATGCAATAACTTCTTTTGTCAATTCAAACCTCACAAAAACCCCCCAAAAAACACAACTCCTGCAAGTTCTTTGTACATCAGAAAATGCGGCTCCTTGGGCTCTGTCCACACTGCGGACTCAAGGATATAAAAGAAAAACACAAAGGGGGCGCACAATCGTGAAGATGGTTAAAAAATAAAAATGAGGAACAGCTAAAAAAGGAAGATGTGTTACCTTGCTGAGGTTTTGCGCTCTTAATTATAGTGGGCACAAAACTATCATATGCGCTTGCAGGGCTTTGTGGTGCCGTAGGCCCTTATCACGGCGGCCGATGGTTCTCGTTGGTTCCGGGGTTCAGGATGAACGCCGGATAGATCGAATACAGAAAATAAAATGGCGGTCGTGCGCACGTGCGAAATTGAAAAAAAAAGCCGAGGTTCTGACTTATAGGAAATGTGTCTTTAATTCTTAAAAAGATGCAGGGAGTTAATAGACCCTCGACACCATTAAAAACTCAGGGCGCCGGGTCCGCCATTTTATTTCTGTATTCACACTGCGGACACTCATCTAAAACTGCAAGTGAACCCTCCCCATTGAAACACCCCTTGTCGTTCACACAGCGCGGATTCTCATTGGTCAATTTTTCGTCGTAAAAAAAACAAACCGTAGCCCGTGTTCATTCTTTGCTCGTATCCCATGTGTGAAACGCGTGGAAATTTACTATTGAGGTCAATGGGCGACGGATGAAAACCTTGCGTAAAACGCATCCTGGACATTTAAAGCGGATCCAAATCCGCACAGGGATGAACGGGGCCGGATTCAGGCTGCAAACGGTGAGTACAGAAGGCGACCCTCGACACCACGTGAAACGCTCCAACGCGTTTTTCTACATCAGAATCCTATGAGGAACTTTTACCTGTTGTGGGGAAGTCCCCTTGTTCAGACAGTAGCAGATTTTAGTGGCGGATCCGGGCCACAATTGGTCAGCAGGACCTTGCCTTTGGGAGGCTTCAAGCAGGAGGCTCTCAGACGGAAGTGGCCACTGAGCTGAGAGTATCACAGAGTCATCAGCAGGTTGTATCAGAGATTCAAAGAGACTGGAAGAGTCACAGAAAGGCAAAGAGGTGGACATCCTGTGACTCCATCACAGACTGTGAGCCCCTCATTGTTAAACCAAATGCCCGGCGGAGCCGGATGATGAAGCCGCTAACTCGGCACCGGGAGGTTGAGAGCGGCAAATGTGTCGGTCTCAGCATCGTAACCTGAATCATCAGCGCGGTCTTCGGGGTATGAGGGGTAGATGCAGCATGGGACCTAATGCACAGCACTCTCTGACCGGTACCTGACCTGGCTGATGCCCGACACTCTGCCTGACCGGTACCTGACCCGGATGATATACAGCGCTCTCCCTGTTACCTGACCCAGCTGATGAATAATGCTCTCCCTGACCGGTACCTGACCCGGCTGATGCACAGCGCTCTCCCTGACCGGTACCCGTTGACCCGGATGATGAACACAGCGCTTCCCTTGTTACTGACCACAGCTGATGAATAATGCTCTCCCTGATCGGTACATGACCTGGCTGATGCACAGCTCTCTCCCTGACCGGTACCTCACCCGGCTGATGCAAAGCACTCTCCCTGACCGGTACCTGACCCGACTGATGCACAGCGCTCTCCCTGACCGGTACCTGACCCGGCTGATGCATAGCGCTCTCCCTGACCGGTACCTGACCCGGCTGATGCATAGCGCTCTCCGTGACCCGGCTGATGCATAGCGCTCTCCCTACCGGTACCTGGACCCGGCTGATGCCCAGCGCTCTCCCTGACCGGTACCTGACCCGGCTGATGCCCAGCGCTCTCCCTGACCGGTACCTGACCCGGCTGATGCCCAGCGCTCTCCCTGACCGGTACCTGACCCGGATGATATACAGCGCTCTCCCTGACTGGTACCTCACCCGGCTGATGAATAATGCTCTCCTTGACTGGTAAGTGACCTGGCTGATGCCCAGCGTTCTCTGTGACGTCTCTAGCATTGTTGGCTCCATAATGTCTCCTCACAGTGAATGGACTTTCGTAACTGCACAGCACTGAGGAGCGCTGGTCCTCCTTCCAGTATAGGTGCTCCATGGCCCAGACGTTGATGCCAGGGGGTGCGGTCAGGTCATCTAGCACCCAGACCGCGCTGATGTATCCGGTTACAAATGCTCTCAGGTGACACTTGGCGCCTCTCACCTCCCGGTGCCTGGAGTTGTGCGGCCTCATCATTCGGCTCCACAGGGCATTGCTTACAATGAAGCGCTCATCAGTTTGTGATGGAGACAAAGGACGTTCACTTCTTTGCTGTTCTGTGACTCTTCCAGTCTCCCTGTATCTCTGATACAACCTGCTGATGATCCTCTGTGACACTCTCCGCTCAGTGGCCACTTCTGTCTGCTAGCCTCCTACTGGAAGCCTCCCAATGGTGAGGTGCTGTTGTTCACTTCTTTGCCTTTCTGTGACTCTTCCAGTCGCTCTATCTCTGTTTATGGCACTTTAGGTTATTTTTTTTACATAATGCAGACTTACATCAGGAAAATTTATATCCCTGATAGACAACGCAGACGCTGTGGGGTCTGGAACCTTCCACCGTCATTGGCTGCCCTCTTGGCGGCCATTGATGGCAGCTTTGCTCCTGTGACCCCGCAGGATATGGTTACCTCGGATTTCGAGGACGCCTCCTCCTCAGAGTGGGACTCGTCCTCTTCTACCGGCTTCTTGACTTCAGCGTCTGCTTTGCTCCTGTCGGCTTTGCTCCCCGGCTACTCCTTCACCATCTTCTTCTCTGTGTAGGATGAGTTGGTGGTGATGGAGTTGTTGGGATTCGGGGCTCCCCGGGGGGAAGTTGTAGAAACAGAGAGTCCTTTTGAGCTGCCCTTTTTCAGCTTCTTGCTGCTGGACTTGGGAGAGTCTATGTTGGGGGGTCTTTTGCTGGAGGGCTTGGGCTCGGAGGGACCACCTTTCGGGGACATGTTCTCCACCTTCGGCTCCTGTACAGCTAGTTTTTGTTCCTTGAATGCTACTTTCACAGGCGCCTTCTCTTCCTTGGGAGGTTTGTTCTCCGCCGGTTTCCTGGAGGACGAGGAGGACTCCTTTATGGGTTTGCCGAGGTCGCTCTCTTTACTTTTGCTTTCGGAGTCTTTCCTCATCCGCTCTCTGTGCTCCTTGGAAACTTTGCGAGGTTTGGAGGTTTTGCTACTTTCTTTATTGCCATCCTGCAAAACACAAGAGTCACAGTAGAGAAGTGTGAGGATGGTGGAGCGACATAAAGGGGGCCTCCGAGGCTTCTATCACCCTCCCAACCACCTCCCACTGCGCTCAAATATGACTATGTCCAAAGCTCCAGTGCCCACCCCCCATCCCTCTTCACTGATGATGTCACATTCATGGATCACATGACACTGCAGCCTATCCCCGGCGCCTCTGCGGTCACATGAGGCCGCGGCCAATCCCTGGCCTCTGTGGTCACATGATGCCGCGGCTAATCACTGGCCTCTGCGGTCACATGATGCTGCGGCTAGTCCCCGGCCTCTGCGGTCACATGACGCCGCGGCCAGTCCCCGGCCTCTGCGGTCACATGAGGCAGCGGCCAGTCCCCGGCCTCTGCGGTCACATGATGCTGCGGCTAGTCCCCGGCCTCTGCGGTCACATGATGCTGCGGCTAGTCCCCGGCCTCTGCGGTCACATGAGGCCGCGGCCAGTCCCCGGCCTCTGCGGTCACATGAGGCCGCGGCCAGTCCCCGGCCTCTGCGGTCACATGATGCTGCGGCCAATCCCTGCCCTCTGCGGTCACGTGATGCCGCGGCCAATCACTGACCTCTGCGGTCACGTGATGCTGCGGCCAATCACTGACCTCTGCGGTCACATGATGCTGCGGCCAATCACTGACCTCTACGGTCACATGATGTACATGCAGATCGGCTGCAGCATCATGTGATCCATGAACAAGATATCAGTGAGCGACCGAGGAGGACACTGGAGCTCTGGGACGGTGGTGATGGGGTAATTTTCTGTTATCTCAGAGGGAGGTTTTTCAAATTTTTGGAAAACCCCTTACAGGGACCTCTCACCACAATGATCAGCTTTAAACATAAGGGTAAATGAAGAATATTATCAAACAAATTGCTCTTCTGATTTTGCTTTGTTTAGGAGATAGAGGAGACTATCTACTGCTAGTGTACACAAGCTTCCCTAGGTTACCGACGCTCTCATTGCACCAGCAGCCCTCTCTGGCTACGGCGAGTCTTATGTCCATGAAAGGAGCCCATTTGACTTAATGACAGGTTTTAACCCTTTAAAGCGCTTCAGCTTTGTGCACTACAGATTATAAAACTCCCCCAGTCATGTGTAACAGGCTCAGGTAGGAAAAGAGCTGATACCACAATCACTGCTATTGACCCACCCACAGCCTGACCAGGAAGTGGGAGCCTGAAGCTGTAGAACCGCCCACAGCCTGACCAGGAAGCGGGAGCCTGAAGCTATAGAACCGCCCACAGCCTGACCAGGAAGCGGGAGCCTGAAGCTATAGAACCGCCCACAGCCTGACCAGGAAGCGGGAGCCTGAAGCTATAGAACCCCCCACAGCCTGACCAGGAAGAGGGCGCCTGAAGAGATAGAACTGCCCACAGCCTGACCAAGAAGTGGGAGTCTGAATCTGTAGAACCGCCCACGACCCAAAGAGGAAGTGTGAGCCTGAAGCTGCAGACCCTCCCCCAGCCTCAACTGGCAGCGTGAGCCTGACGCTGCAGAACCTCGCACAGCCGGACCAGGAAGTGTGAGCCTGAAGCTGTACAACCGCCCACAGCCGGACCAGGAAGTGTCAGCCTGAAGCTGTACAACCGCCCGAAGCCTGACCAGGAAGTGTCAGCCTGAAGCTGTACAACCGCCCGAAGCCTGACCAGGAAGTGTCAGCCTGAAGCTGTACAACCGCCCACAGCCTGACCAGGAAGTGTTAGCCAGAAGCTGAACAACCGCCCACAGCCGGACCAGGAAGTGTGAGCCTGAAGCTGTACAACCGCCCACAGCCTGACCAGGAAGTGGAAGCCTGAAGCTGTAGAACCACCAACAGCATGCACAGGAAGTGGGAACCTGAGGCTGTAGAACCACCCACAGCCTGACCAGGAAGTGGGAGCCTGAAGCTGTAGAATCGCCCACAGCCTGACCAGGAAGTGGGAGCCTAAAGCTGTAGAACCACCCACAACCTTACCAGGAAGCGGGAGCCTAATGCTGTAGAACCGCCCACAGTCTGAACAGGAAGGGAAAGCCTGAAGCTGTGAAACCGCCCAGAGCACGACCAGAAAGTGGGAGCCTGAAGCTGTAGAACAGCCCACAGCCTGACCAGGAAGTGGGAGCCTGAAGCTGTAGAACCACCCACAGCCTGAACAGGAAGTGGAAGCCTGAAGCTGTAGAGCCGCCCACAGCCTAAACAGGAATTGTGAGGCTGAAGCTGGCTGTGGTTCTGTCACACTTTCTTTCCCATACATGGGGCACAATAATGTACTCACCTTTGAGCTGTACGACGACGAAATGGATTTCGTTGGTTATGAAGAGGACGTGAGGGGGATTGTTGGCAACATGGGGTAGTCCGGGCTGGGCCGGGATAGCGTCTCTGCTCCCTCCGGCATCACCATCACCTGAAGACAGAAGGGCTGGGTGTCAAAGGAGCGTTTCCAGGTAATTGAAGGGGTCCTGAGGTTCGAGTACGGGGAACTCCCCCGTCGCCTCCCAGTACGGGGACGCCCCCCCGCCCCTCCCAGTACGGGGAACTCCCCCCCGGCCCCTCCCACTACGGGGAACTCCTCCCGGCCCCTCCCACTACGGGGAAGCCCCGGCCCCTCCCACTACGGGGAAGCCCCGGCCCCTCCCACTACGGGGAAGCCCCCCCTGGCCCCTCCCACTACGGGGAAGCCCCCCCGGCCCCTCCCACTACGGGGAAGCCCCCCCCGGCCCCAGCGCACTCACCCCTCCGGCCTTCACCAACTTCCTGCGGAATTCCTGGGTGGGGTTGTTGAAGGTCAGCTTCTCGCAGCGCAGGTGATTGACCGGGGGGTTTCCCTCCAGATTCAGGAACAGGTCGTACGTGAAGCAAACTCTCGTGGGCTCTTCCTGCAGAACAAACACAACACAGACCCTCAGCGACGAGAGCCAGAGGTGGAGAGGGTGGAGAGAGGAGGAGCAAAGAGGAATGAGGGAGAAGAGAAGAGGAGAGGAGCAAAGAGGGAGAAGAGAAGAGGAGCAAAGAGGGGAGAAGAGAAGAGGAGCAAAGAGGGAGAAGAGAAGAGGAGCAAAGAGGGGAGAAGAGAAGAGGAGCAAAGAGGGGAGAAGAGAAGAGGAGCAAAGAGGGAGAAGAGAAGAGGAGCAAAGAGGGGAGAAGAGAAGAGGAGCAAAGAGGGAGAAGCGAGGAGGAGCAAAGAGGGGAGAAGAGAGGAGGAGCAAAGAGGGGAGAAGCGAAGAGGAGCAAAGAGGGAGAAGCGAAGAGGAGCAAAGAGGGAGAAGCGAAGAGGAGCAAAGAGGGAGAAGCGAAGAGGAGCAAAGAGGGAGAAGCGAAGAGGAGCAAAGAGGGAGAAGCGAAGAGGAGCAAAGAGGAAAAGGGAAGAGGGAGGGGGCAAGAGGAGAAAGAGGAGGAAGCGAAAGCAAAGAGGGAGAAGAGAGGAGGAGCAAAGAGGGAGAAGCGAAGAGGAGCAAAGAGGGAGAAGGAAGGGGAGCAAAGAGGGAGAAGAGAGGAAAAAATGAGCAAAGAGGAGCAAATGGGAGAAGTTGAAGGGGACCAACGAGGGAGAAGAGGGAAAGCAAAGGCGTAGAAATTAAAGGAGCAAAAGGGGAGACAACGGGGAGCAAAGGGGGGAGAAAAAAGGGGGGCAAAGAGGAGGAAGAAGGGGGAAAAAAACAAAGGGGGGGAGAAGAAAGGGGGCAAAAGGGGAAAGAAAGGGGAGCAAAGAGGGAGAAGAGAAGGGAAAGAGGGAAAAAAAAGAGGGCAAAGGGGGGAGAAGAAAAGGGGAAAAAAGGGGAGAAAGAAGAGGAGCAAAGAGGGGAAAAAAAGGGACAAAAAGGGAAAGAGAAGAGGAGCAAAGAGGAAGAAGAGGAGCAAAGAGGGAAAAAGAAAGAGAAAAAGGGGGGAGAAAGAAAGGACAAAAGGAGAAGAAAAGGACAAAGAGGGAGAAGAGAAAGGAAAAGGGGGAAAAAGGAAGAGGAGCAAAGAGGGAGAAGAAAAGGGGAGCAAAGAGGGAGAAGAAAGAGGAGCAAAGGGGAGAAGAAAGGGGAGAAAAGGGGGAGAAAAAAGGGGGAGCAAAGGGGGGAAAAGAAAAAGGGAGAAAAAAAGGGGGGGAAAGAGACAGGACAAGGGGGAAAGAGAAAAAGGCAAAGAGGAGAAAAAGGGAGAAAAGGGAGAAGAAAAAGAGGAGCAAAGAGGGAAAGAAGAGGAGCAAAGAGGGGAGAAGCGAGGAGGAGCAAAGAGGGGAGAAGAGAGGAGGAGCAAAGGGGAAAAGAAGGGACAAAGGGGGAGAAAGAGAAAAAAAGAGCAAAGAGGAGCAAATTTGGAGACATCACCTTGTTCTTTTAAGTAGACCTCAGGTAAGAAAAACCCCGGATCCAATCTTAAACCCTTTTTAACGGGGGCTCATTGCAAGCTATGAAAGCAAACAGAGGTACGGGGCATCAACATCCAACCAACACTGATCAGCGCAAAACCTAAGGAGACCTGCACAGGGGCCAAACTAACAGACACTGCCACCATGGGCAAATCATACCCGCCCACTCCAGCAAGGGCCAACTCATACACCCACCACGCCAGAGATAGGGCACATATACTACCAGCACCACTGCAGCTGGGACTCATAGACCAGCACCACTGCCAGCATAGGGCCACAACATCATACCACAGCACCACTGCAGAGATAGGGGCCAAACATATACCAGCACCCCCTGCCAGCCATAGGGGCCACACATCATACCACCAGCACCACTGCCAGAGATAGGGGCCACACATCATACTACCAGCACCACTGCCAGCCATAGGGGCCACATATCATAGTACCAGCACCACTGCCAGCCATAGGGGCCACACATCATACCACCAGCACCACTGCCAGAGATAGGGGCCACACATCATACTACCAGCACCACTGCCAGCCATAGGGGCCACACATCATACCACCAGCACCACTGCCAGCCATAGGGGCCACACATCATACCACCAGCACCACTGCCAGCCATAGGGGCCACACATCATACTACCAGCACCACTGCCAGCCATAGGGCCACACACAACATACACCAACCACTGCCAGCCATAGGGGCCACACATCATACCACCAGCACCACTGCCAGCCATAGGGGCCACACATCATACTACCAGCACCACTGCCAGCCATAGGGGCCACACATCATACTACCAGCACCACTGCCAGCCATAGGGGCCACAAATCATACAACCAGCACCACTGCCAGCCATAGGGGCCACACATCATACTACCAGCACCACTGCCAGCCATAGGGGCCCTGATACAAGATTATGACCATAGGGGCAGTGACCGGCGGCAGCGTTCACATGGGCGGCAGGGTCTCGGGGTCACTCATCTACCGCATTCCGGTCGGGAAGCTGTGGTGCACGGAATCATAACTCCTCCACAAAACTGATCTCGCATGCTCCGGGCCCCGAACAAACCCACACCCTGCACCTGGGGCCCCACACATCAAATCGCCCCTGCCCCCAAGGGCCCCCCCTTTTACAGCACCGCCACCATGGGGGCCCTGTACAAATATACCATGGGGGGCATGACGGGGGCAGCGTTCAAGGGGGCGGAAGGTCTCGGGGTACTCACGGCTTGGGTGGGGGGAAGCTGTCTGCAGGGGGGAATACAATCTCTCCACAAAAGCGGATCCGCAGCCCCGGGCCCCCCGAACAAACACCATCCAGTCGTGCGTGAACCCTTCAGGGGTCGGCTTCTTCCTCAGCTGAGCGCGATGTCCCAGCTCCAGCTTCACCTGAACAGTGCACTGCGAAGAGGAGGAAAGGATGAGCGACAGGGCACTACACCACTATATACTATATTGTATACTGCTATATACTATACACCGCTATATGCTATACTATATACTAGGGGGTTCCACTGCACTGCTCCCCCGGCCTCACCTCTATCCGTTCTAACTACACTGCTCCCCGTCCTCACCGCACGGCTCCCCCGTCCTCACCGCACTGCTCCCCCGGCCTAACCGCCCTGCTCCCCCGTCCTCACCGCACGGCTTCCCCCGTCCTCACCGCACGGCTCCCCCGTCCTCACCGCACTGCTTCCCCCGTCCTCACCGCACTGCTTCCCCCGACCTCAACGCACTGCCTTCCGACCTCACCGCACTGCCTTCCGACCTCAGCGTTCAGCTTCCCCGTCTTCACTGCACTGCTTCCCGTCCTCACGTTCTCTCCCTCCAGCACGCTTCCTTTCCTCCTGCACGCTCCGACCTCATGTTCTTCCCCCGTCCTCACCGCACCGCTTCCCCCGTCCTCACCGCACCGCTTCCCCGTCCTCCCCCCCCCCCCCCCCCCCACCGCACTTCTTCCCCGTCTCACGCCATCGCTTCCCCCGTCCTCATTCCGCACCGCTGCCCCGTCCTCAGCGTTCTGCTTCCCCAACCTCACCGCACCGCTTCCCGACCTCACCGCACCGCTTCCCGTCCTCACCGCACCGCTTCCCGTCCTCACCGCACCGCTTCCCGTCCTCACCGCACCGCTTCCCCGTCCTCACCGCACTGCTTCCCCATCCTTCACCGCACCGCTTCCCCGTCCTCAGCGTTCTGCTTCCCCATCTTCACCGCACCGCTTCCCCGTCCTCAGCGTTCTGCTTCCCGTCCTCACCGCACCGCTTCCCGTCTCTCGTTCTGCTCCACGTCCTCCGCACCGCTTCCTCTATCCTTTTAAATACACTGCTCCCGCCTCACCGCACGCTTCCCTCCTCACCGCACCTCCCCGTTTCCTCACCTCAGCGAACTGCTTCCCGTCCTCACCGCACTGCTTCCCGACCTCAGCGCACAGCTTACCGACCTCAGCTCACTGCTTCCCCGCCTCAGCGCACTGCTTCCCGACCTCACCGCACTGCTTCCCCGTCCTCACCGCACTGCTTCCCCCGCCTCACGCACCGCTTCCCCGACCTCACCGCACTGCTTCCCCCGACCTCACCGCACTGCTTCCCCCGTCCTCACCGCACTGCTTCCCCCGTCCTCACCGCACTGCTTCCCCCGTCCTCACCGCACTGCTTCCCCGACCTCACCGCACTGCTTCCGACCTCACCGCACTGCTCCCCGACCTCACCGCACTGCTTCCCGACCTCACCGCACTGCCTTCCGACCTCACCGCACTGCCTTCCGACCTCACCGCACTGCCTTCCGACCTCACCGCACTGCCTTCCGACCTCAGCGCTCTGCTTCCCCATCTTCACTGCACCGCTTCCCGTCCTCAGCGTTCTGCTCCCCGTCCTCATTGCACCGCTTCCTTTCCTCACTGCACCGCGTCCCGACCTCAGTTTCGTTCCGACCTCACCCCGTTCCCGCCCACCCCACCGTTCCCCCCCTCACCGCACCTTCCCCCCCTCACCCACCCCTTCCCCCTCCCCCAAGGGTTTTCTTCCCCATCTTCACCCGCACGCTTCCCGTCCCAGCGTCTCTTCCCCTTTCACCCACCCTTCCCGTCCCCAGCTTCTCTCCCCTCCTACCGACCGCTTCCCGATCAGCGTTTCTCCCCGTCCTCATTGCACCGCTTCCTTTCCTCACTTCACCGCGTCCCGACCTCAGCGCACTGCTTCCCGACCTCAGCGCACTGCTTCCCGACCTCAGCGCACTGCTTCCCGACCTCAGCGCACCGCTTCCCGTCCTCAGCGTGCTGCTCCCCGACCTCACCGCACTGCTTCCCCACCTCAGCGCTCTGCTTCCCCACCTCAGCGCTCTGCTTCCCCACCTCAGCGCTCTGCTTCCCCACCTCAGCGCTCTGCTTCCCCACCTCAGCGCTCTGCTTCCCCACCTCAGCGCTCTGCTTCCCCACCTCAGCGCTCTGCTTCCCCACCTCAGCGCTCTGCTTCCCACCTCAAACGCTCGCTTTTCCCCTCTCACTGCACTGCTTCCTACCCAGCTTCTGCTCCCCCCCCCTCATTGCCCGCTTTCCTTCCACATGACCCCCGTTCCCGACCTCAGTGTTCTGCTCCCCGTCCTCACTGCTGTGCTTCCCGACCTGAGCGTTCTGCTCCCCGTCCTCCCGGCACCGCTTCCCGACCTCAGCGTTCCGCTCCCCCCCCCCCCGGGCCCCCGCCCACGTTCCGCTCCCCCCCCCCCCCCCCGGGCTCTCCCTCAGGGTTTTCCCTCCCCCCCCCCCCCCCCGTCTCTCCCTCACTTTTGCTCCCCCCCCCCCCCCGGTCCCCCCCTTTCCCTCAGGCGTCCGCTCCCCCCCCCCCCGTTTTCTCCCCCACGTTCCCCTCACCCCCCCCCCCCCGCCCTTTCCCCCAGCGTTCCGCTCCCCCCCCCCCCCCCCGCCTCTCCCTCAGCGGTTCCACGCCCCCCCGCGCTCCCCCCTCACGTTTTCCCCTCCCCCCCCCCCCCCCCCTCCCCACTTCCGTCCCCCCCGCCTCTCCCCCTCAGCGTTCCCGCTCCCCCCCCTTTTCCCCCCCCACGTTCCCTCCCCTCACGTTCCCTCCCCCCTCCCCGTTCCGCTCCCCCCTCCCCGCGTTCCGCTCCCCCCCCGTTCCTCCCTCCCAAAACGTTCCGCTCCCCTCTCCTCAGCGTTCCGCTCCCCCCGCGTCCCCCCCCCCCCAGCTTCCGCTTTCCCCCCCCCCTCTCTCCCCCACGTTCGCTCCCCTCTCCTCAGCGTTCCGCTCCCCCCCCCGTCTCTCCCTCAGCGTTCCGCTCCCCCCCCCCCTCTCTCCCTCAGCGTTCCGCTCCCCCCCCCTCTCTCCCTCAGCGTTCCACGCCCCCCCCCCGTCTCTCCCCCAGCGTTCCGCTCCTCCCCCCCCCCGTCTCTCCCTCAGCGTTCCGCTCCTTTCCTAGGTTTTCCCCCCCCTTCTCCTCAGCGTTCGTCCCTTCTCCTCACGTTTCCCCTCCCTTCTCCCACGTTCCCCTCCCCCTCTCCTCAGCGTTCCGCTCCCCTCTCCTCAGCGTTCCGCTCCCCTCTCCTCAGCGTTCCGCTCCCCTCTCCTCAGCGTTCCGCTCCCCTCTCCTCAGCGTTCCGCTCCCCGCTCCTCAGCGTTCCGCTCCCCTCTCCTCACCGTTCCGCTCCCCTCTCCTACGTTTCCCCTCCCCTCTCCTCAGCGTTCCGCTCCCCTCTCCTCACGTCCGCCCCCTCTCCTCAGGTCCCCTCCCTTCTTCACTTCCCCCCCTTCTCCTCACTTCTTCCCTCAGCGTTCCGCTCCCTTCTCCTCAGCGTCTCTCCCTCAGCGTTCCGCCCCCCTTTCCCCGTTTTCCCTTTCCCTCCCCTCAGCCCCCTTCCCCCCCTTCCCCGTCCCCTCTCCCTCAGCGTTCCGCTTCCCCGTCTCTCCCTCAGCGTTCCGCTTCCCCGTCTCTCCCTCAGCGTTCCGCTTCCCCGTCTCTCCCTCAGCGTTCCGCTTCCCCGTCCTCCCCCGCGTTTTCCCCCCTTCCCCCGTTGCTTTTTCCCTCAGCGAATTTGTTTCTTCCGCTCTCCCTCCTTTTCCCCCCCTTTCCCTTTTTCCCCTTCTCCCCCCCCCCCTTTCCCCCCTTCCGCTTCCCCTCTTTTTCCCCCTTTCCCCCCCCCCCTCCCCCCTTCCCCTTCCCCCCCCCCTTCCTTCCCTCCCCGTCCCCCTCCCTCGCTTCCGCCCCCCCCCGTCCTCCCTCCCCGCTTCCTTTCCCCCCTTCCACCGATCCCCCCCCCCTCCCCCGTTCCCCTCCCCCCGTCTTTCAGCGTTCCGCCCCGTTCCCCCCCGGGCTCTCCCTCAGCGTTTCCCCTTCCCCCCTTCCCCCGCTTTGCCCCCCTCCCTCAGCGTTCCGCTTCCCCGTCTCTCCCTCAGCGTTCCGCTTCCCCGTCTCTCCCTCAGCGTTCCGCTTCCCCGTCTCTCCCTCAGCGTTCCGCTTCCCCGTCTCTCCCTCAGGGCCCCTTTCCCTGGGTTTTTCCCCCTCCTCCCCCCAGCGTTCCGTTCCCCGTCTTCCTCAGCGTTTCCCTTCCCCGTCTCTCCCTCAGCGTTCCCCTTTCCCGTCTCCCCCCTCACGTTCCGCTTCCCGTCTCCCCTCAGCGTTCCCTTCCCCCTCCCCCTCAGCGTTCCCCTTCCCCTCTCTCCCTCAGGCCGGTTCCCCCCCCCCCCTTCCGCCCCGTCTCTCCCTCAGGCCCCTCCCGCTTCCTTTCCCTTCCCCCTCCCTCAGCGTTTTCCCTTCCCCGCTTCCCTCAGCGTTTCCCTCCCCGTCTCTCCCTCAGCGTTCCGCTTCCCCGTCTCTCCCTCAGCGTTCCCTTTCCCCTCTCTCCCTCAGCGTTCCGCTTCCCCTCCTTCCCCTCACGTTCCGCTTTCCCCGTTCTTCCCACAGGTTCCGCTTCCCGCTCTCCCCAGCTTCCGCTTTTCCCCTCTCTCCCTCAGCGTTCCCCTTTCCCCCCTCTCCTCCCGTTTCCCCTTCCCCCTCTCCCCCAGCGTTCCGTTCCCCTCTCTCCCCCAGGTTTTCCCCTTCCCCGCTCCCCTCACGTTCCGCTTCCCCTCTCTCCCTCAGCGTTCCCTTCCCCTCCCCCCGTCCCCAGGCGTTTCCCCGCTTCCCCGTCTCTCCCCCACGTTCCGCTTCCCCCCTCTCTCCTAGCGTTCCGCTCCCCTCTCCTCAGCGTTCCGCTCCCTCTCCTCAGCGTTCCGCTCCCCTCTCCTCAGCGTTCCGCTCCCCTCTCCCCACGTTCCCCTCCCTTTCCTCAGCTTCCGCCCCCTCTCCCCCTCTCTCCCCCTTTTCCCCTCCCCTCTCCTCAGCGTCCCTTCCCCCTTTCCCCCTTCCCTTTCCCTTTCCCCCCTTCTCCGCTCCGCCTCCCCCGCTGCCCAGGCCTCCTTGCTCCGCTCCTGGCCTCCTTGCTCCGCTCCCGGCCTCCCTGCCTTTTGCCCTCTCCATCCCTCTTGCCGCAGCTCCTCATTGTCCCCCTGTCAGGGCCGCAGTCTGAGTTCCGCTCCGCAGCCCTCCCAGGAGCTGCCTCCCCACCTGACTTTCCCTGGGCTCTCGTTCACGTTCTTCTTCCTCCTCAGCTCCTCCCGGTGCCTACGGCCTCATCCTCCGCCCGAGCGGCCTCTCGCTCCAGCTCCTTGCTGCGGACACCGAGCGCCAGGACAGCACGGATCCGGCAAAGGCTGCGGCAGCCCGGCTTAGGCCCGAACACCCTCCTCTCCTTAATGGAACACTCCGCCTGCAGGTCCCACAGCCGGGACAGTGGAATGTACCACCTCGAATCTGACCAATCCGGAGGGTGCGGCGGGCGGAGCTTCCTGTCAGGAAGGACGGTGGAGAAAGAAGGAGAACACAAAGCCACGGGATAGGCGGGGACGGCGTGAGTGACAGCGCGCTGCGCCAATGGACGGCCGCCCTGCCGTCTCCATGACGACGGCCGGTCCCCGCCCCACATTCCCGTCCCCCAGGCCCCGCCCACCTCTTTTTCCCAGTGAGACGCGATTTCTATCCGTGCGAGGTTATTGTTATACTGCAGGAGGCGGCAGCTGGGCGCATGCGCGGAGGGGGCGTGACCGGATCGGCCGATGAGATCGATAGGCGACTCCGAGCGATGTACACCCAACCTAGAGCCGCTCAGAGGGCCCTGTACAGTCAAATCTGCTCTGATTTATAGTAATAGGCGCTTATTTGATATAAACTGACAGGAAAAGGCGAAAGAAGGCGACTGAAACAGATCGTCATGGTGACCAGGACCCTATACACGAGGGCAGTGACTGTATACTGACAGGGCACACAGGACCCTATGGCTGCAGTACAGTATACATGCGGACGGTGGCCGTATACTGACAGGACCCTATGGCTGCAGTACAGTATACACGAGCGCGCTCACCGTATACTGACAGGACACACAGGACCCTATGGCTGCAGTACAGTATACACGAGGGTGGTGACCGTATACTGACAGGACACACAGGACCCTATGGCTGCAGTACAGTATACACGAGGGTGGTGACCGTATACTGACAGGACACAGGACCCTATGGCTGCAGTACAGTATACACGAGGGTGGTGACCGTATACTGACAGGACACAGGACCCTATGGCTGCAGTACAGTATATACGAGGGTGGTGACTGTATACTGACAGGACACACAGGACCCTATGGCTGCAGTACAGTATACATGAGGGTGGTGACCGTATACTGACAGGACACACAGGACCCTATGGCTGCAGTAGAGTATACACAAGGACGGTGACCGTATACAGACAGGACACAGGACCCTATGGCTGCAGTACAGTATACACGAGGGTGGTGACCGTATACTGACAGGACACAGGACCCTATGGCTGCAGTACAGTATACACGAGGGTGGTGACCGTATACTGACAGGACCCTATGGCTGCAGTACAGTATACACGAGGGCGCTGACCGTATACACACAGGACCCTATGGCTGCAGTACAGTATACAAGGGTGGGTGGAACGTATACTGACAGGACACACAGCACCCTATGGCTGCAGTACAGTATACACGAGGGTGGTGACCGTATACAGACAGGACACAGGACCCTATGGCTGCAGTAACAGTATACACGAGGTGTGACCGTATAACTGACAGGACACAGGACCCTATGGCTGCAGTACGGTTAATACGAGGGTGGTGACCGTATATTGACAGGACACAGGACCTATGGCTGCAGTAACAGTATACACGAGGTGGTGACAGTATACAGACAGGACACAGGACCCTATGGCTGCAGTACAGTATACACAAGGGCGGGTAAACCCCATACAGACAGGAACAAAGGGCCCATGGCTGGGAGTAAAGTAACACGAGGGCGGTGACCGTATACAGAACAGGGGCACGGACCCTATGGCTGCCGTGGGAGTATACCCCGAGGGTGGGGAACGTAAAACCACCCGGACCCTATGGCCCGCAATTTCAGGGATACACAGGGTGTTTTTATATATTGGGCAGGCACAGGACCCTATGGCTGCAGTTTAGTTTTACGAAGGTTGGGGACTGTATTAAATTTACAGGAAACACCCTGACCCCATTTGGGTTTCAGTACAGTATATACAGGGGGGGACTGTATACTGACAGGTTTTAAGGGCCCTATGGCCTGCAGTACGTTAAAACAAAAGGGTGTTGGGACCGTATTCTGAAGGAATTTTTGGGCCCAAAAGGCTGGGAGTACAGTATACACGAGGGGGGTGACCGCATAATGAAAAGGACACAGGGGCCCTATGGCCAAAATACAGAAAACAGAGGGTGGTGGCCGGGAACTTTACAGGGAAACCCCCTTTGGCTGTTCAGTACGTATACACGAGGGCGGGTGACCGTATACAACCCGGACACAGGAAACCTATGGCTGCGTTTCAGTATACACGAGGGGGGGGTGACCAAAACTGAAAAGGATATAGGGCCCCCCATGGCTGCAGTACAGGACTTTAAAGAGGGTTTGGGGAACCCCATAAATGACAGGGCACAGGAAACCCTTTGGGTGCAGTAAAGTATACACCGGGTTTGAATATACTGACAGGGCCCAGGAACCCTTTGGCCCGCCAATTACGTATACCAAGGGTTGGGGGAACAAATACGCAGGGCACAGGGCCCCCATGGGTGAAATATAGTATATACGAGGGGGTGACTGTATTTTGACAGGAAAACACAGGGGCCCATATTGGTTCAGGAAAAGTATACACGAGGGTGATAAACTGTAAACTTTACAGGGGCACCAGGACCCCCCAAAGGGTGCAAATACAGCATCACAAAGGATGGTGGGGCCCTTTTTGGTGACCCAAGGTCAGTAAAAAAACGGGGGGCGATGCCCGTAACAGGGAAGGGGCACCTGCCACCCTAAAAAGGCTGCATTCCCGTTTTATACTGTAT
>JAODAL010057429.1:0-22683 GCA_025379985.1 Phyllomedusa bahiana
GTCGTTAGGGGGGATCCTCTTTTCCCGGGAATTTTTTCCCCCCTAAATCTTACCTTTATGGGAAAAACTTTCTATCTTTGGAGCAAATTTTTCTTTACGCATTCTTAATTTTCCCCCTTTGGAAAACCCCCCCTTCAAATTTTTTGGGTATAAAAAATTTCCCCTCTAAGAAGACTATTTTTTTGCATTTCCCTTTTGAAAGGTCCATCTGGAAAAAACCCCCTCAAACTCGGGGAAATTTCCCAAGGGCAAGAAGGGAATCCAATCTATTAATTTTTAGGGGAAAACAAGACCGATGTTTTTTATTTTACAAATCCTCTATGAATTTTCTTGAATACGCCTCCTTCCTTGCCACACCCCAAACCCTCAAACAATAAATCTACCCCAATATAAGATGTTTTTTTTTTTCACATTTCCATTTTTCCCTTTCCCCCGAACACCAGGGGCCCGCTCCCACCCCGCCCCGGGAAAAAATTAGCATACTGGAGCACAAGGGCTCCCCCCTACCGTGCCCCAACTGGGGTAACCCTGGGTCCGAAAAAGGAAATAATTAAAGTGTTAGGGTAATTTCCCAAAAGACCAGTAAACCCAATTGATTATGCCTTTCGAAAAAGTTCCCCCCTCCATTTTAGGAAATATTCATCCCCAAGTAGGGGCCCCAAATGTGCAATACTAAATACAATCCTCCCCCATCCCTGAAGGGCCAACCAGAACGTTTTGATCTATCAAACCCCTTCCAATTTTCCCCCACAATCACGTAAACCCTCAAATAAAGATGGGAAAGTCACAAAAAAAATCTTTTAGAATCCTATCAACGTAAATCCCTACTTCCCGTGTCACTGATCAATACCCACACTTAGGGGCCCTTTAAAGGGGAAAAGACCCTTAGAAATTTTTTTGGGAAATTAGAAAAAACCAATTTGCGGGGTTTTTTTTGGGAAATAAAAAAAACCGGGGCCCCAACCTTTTGAGAGGGCAACCCCCCCTCCCTAGCATCAATCACTAATCTTTTCCAACCCCTTCAAAATTTTGCAGTGGGGGGCCCCTTCCTTTTAAAATACCTAACCTCCTATCTTCCCAAAAATTTATTTCACAAAGACGAAACTTTTTTAGGTTTCCCTAAAACAAAAAATTAACCCCCCCTTTTTCAAGGTTTTTTTTACTATTTGGGGGCTATTCAATCTCCGCATTTCCCCCCATTTTCTTTTGAGAAAAACAACCCTGGTTTTTGGGGGGGTTTCTTTGTTTTTTTTTAATTTTTCCAGACATTTGTAACCACTTAAAATATATCTACCTCCGGGGTGTCTAGTGGGGGAGGGGATCTCGTACTTTTCAGTTTTAAAGTTGTCTGTGGACCAGTGCCCTCATTCCGCTCCCCTTCTTCTAACAGTCCCACAAGAGCCCTTACCCCGGGTAGGTCTTCTACTGGGATGTCAAGTTCCTCACATATTTTATTATCATTGTTTTGAAAAAACTTGAACCATTTAATTTTACGAAAAAACCCAAATTGATGTCTTCACCCAATGGAACTCATTAAATTTAGTTGTAGGCACGAAAGATAGACCTCTAGAGAGAACACTCAGCTCATCTGCAGTGAGAGGTTTTTTCGACAGGTTAATTATTTGGTTTTGCCCCTGCCTTTCCCTCTCCCTGTCTTTTTGGGTTGTTGATTTGTACTCTCCTTTGGTGTAAAAGGGGGGCCTTCTTGTTGATCTAAAAAAGGGAGTGAGGAAGAGGAGGAGGAGGAGGAGGAGGCAACACTGGTGGGCTCTCCAGAGTACTGAAATTCTCTGGGGCCAGATCCATTCCCATACTGTCTTCCCCAACCCCTTCCTCTCCTGGGATTTCCCCATTGTCCATGCCATGATCTTTGACCACTCCCTCTCACTCTATACCGACCACCCCTATAGTATCTGTTCTTAGTCGAGTAATTATCACTGTCTGAGAAATCTGGTTCTGATGAAGAGACGTCCGTCTCTTTTGGATCACATTCATATAGGTAAGTATATCCCTTTCCTTCCTTAAATTCGTTCAGATCTCTTATGTATTGTTTATGCTTTCGGTCTTTTAAATTTTGAGTATATTTCTCTACTGAATTCTTGAGTAATGTTTCTCGTCTAGAGAAGTCTGGGTCTGCTCTCAATCTGACAGCCTTCTCAATTGTTTCTTTCAATTTGTCCCCAGTTCTCTCCAAAATCTGTCTTTCTTCCTCAAGCAATATTTTCATCAAATTGAGTGACGAATTCAGCAATTCCTGCTCCCACTTTTTAATTAATTGTGGGGATCTAGACCTTAGGGCAGGTGTTACTTGTGATCTCAGTCCTCTCGGGACTATATTGGCCCTGATATAATTCTCAAGACAGTGTGTCTCCCAAAAAGATTTTATGTTATCCTTGTAAGCTGTATATAGTTCTTTGAAGATAGACTTCAGGCTTACTCTGTCTACATCTTCTGTATATTCACAATCAGAGAAGATTTTTTGTACTTCCGGCAACCATTTCTCTGTACCCACAGGCTCATCAAGAAAACCTTCCATTTACAAAAAAATCACAGAAAAACAAGAAATATTGCTAAAGAGTATGGGATCAACAGAATCACTGAAAACTAAACACCGCTACTCTATATCTAAAATTTACCTTTTATTAATAATAGTTAAAAAAACTTATACACCACACTATCAAAAAGTGAAAATATGCAATCTTATGATACTAAAGATACTGTCCCTCACTGTATCAATATCAATCCCTTACAAAAGTAGGGTCATCGTCCCGAAAAGGACGGCCCCACAACAAAAGGGCAAACCCTTTTTCGCAAACAATATAACCCCCACCCCAATACAGGGAACGGATAACTAAAATAGGTATAGAAATACTTGATAAAATTAAATGCCAGGGACAGCCCCCACTTACATAGTGATCAATTCCCAAAGTTTATATGAACATAAGCCAATAGTCACAAGAAATAAAGGGAGAGTGATGCAAAAATTATAAACACCATACAATCATAGAAATATCTAGAATATAAAAGCCTTGAAAACACATTTCCTATACACAGATAAACAATGGGCCAAAAAAAAAAAAACCCTTAATGCCCAATTTTTACAACAAGGGGGCTATAAAAAATCCTGCGGCTATAGTAGCCCATAGTTTTTTTAAAAAGGGAACTAATTTTTTATATAGGGAAATCAAGAGGGACATAAACCCCAAATTTTCAATAAATCCTCAAAATTGGCTTACAAATAACATCTCCAGTGATAAGGGATCAACACAAAAGTAGGGTATGGGGGTTTTAAAACAACCTAAATTCAGAAACCCCCGATCCCTTCACCTTATCCCAACGCGTTTCCCCCCTTTTTTTTCGGTCACACCCGGGGTTCTTTCAGGGGCCCAAAGGAGAATCTTTCAAGCAATAGGGCGATATGACCCCCAAAAATGAATTTTTTAAAAATGCCCCACCCTAGTTTAGTGGGCCCCTCCCCAAAAAATAGAAAAGGAAAACAAATCACACCCAGTTTAGAGCCCCCGGTTTCTGGGCTTTTATACGCACGAGTCTCCATCCCTTAGTTTAATCCTGGCCCCGGGAAAGCCAAAAGGTTTTTCCCCGGAAATGCGTATACCGCAAAATCCATAAACACTCATAGGGGGCCCGGGCGTCTCAGATATCCAAATTGCGAAAAGCGCAGGTACCCTTTAACAAACCGTTCCAGAGGCAAAAGCCTCAAAGATTAAAAGGGCCGGCTGCTTTGGGATACACATATGGGCCGCCATTGAAATGAAAATGCCAGACTTAAAAAATTTACCCAAACTCGTTTTAAAATAGATACTTAATCATGAACATTAAAAAAAAAAATAAACAACTTTTTCCATAAAGGCCGATGCACAAATTTTAAAATTCAGGGATCATATGGGGCACTGCCCCCTATTTGGCCACTAAAAAACCTCAATTGGTTATTTATAGACTACTCGTCTTTAAAAAATTGTACCCTTTTTAGATCTATAAACAAGCCCTCCTTTTAAAATCAAATGAACACAAGATTATAACTTAAAACTCAAAAAATAAAAAATTTATTTTTTTTAAAAATTTAATTACAGAACTTTAAAACTAAATAAAAAAAAACAAAAAATCAAGGGGCAATCCTGCCCAAAATATCTCAAAAAAAAACGGGGGGCTAAATAAGTGTGTGGAAACAAAATTTTAAAATTAAAGAAACCAAAATTTAAAAAAATTTCTTTCAGACCTTCGGGCGCATGGATTTTAAAACGTAAGCCCCATTCTTTTTTTCCTTCATAATACTTTTTTATAAGGGCCCCCTTTTCCTTAAATGTCACCCCAATTTTTTCAATACAAACAAAACGAAAATTCCGATGCTCTCCTTCAGCTCCCCGCCAAACTGGCCAAACCCAATTGGGGGCCCTCTGGGCTTGTCTAATTTCCCCCAAATTTAAACCAATCCGTTTTTTTAAACTGCTACCTTTTCCGACATACTGTTTTTCCAAAAGGGGCAGTTTCCCTTTAAATTTTACAACCCTTCCCTGTAGGGCAATTCATGAATCCGGATGGTGTAGCTGTTTCCTGTAAAAATTATTTTTTAAAATCCTTCTCGGATGAAATGAACTACAAAATGACATTTTTCCCCACTCTAAACATCCGGGGGGTTTTTACCTAAAAGCCCATTTTCCCTCAGTTTTTTGGTAGGGGAAAGGTGGCTTTTGAACCACCCTGCCCCTTTTTTTGTCCCCCCTTTGGTAGAAACCCCGGGGGTCCCCGGCAATGGTCACCCCGAATCTTTATCTGATTTGGGGAAAAAACCCCCCAATTTTTTTACTAAAAATTTTTAAATTACTTCACCCTTTTTGGGTTTCATAAAAGGTACCCATTTAACCCTGAACCTCATCTGCTCCTCTTGCGGGGCTTTTTTTTGGGTTTCCCACAGGCTATCCCAAAATTTTTTTGAAAGTGCTTTTTTGAACCGGTTTTTTAGAGTCTTTGGGGGTTCCTCTTTCCAGGAATTTCCCTTTTTAAAATAAATTAGCCTTTTAAATGAAAAATTTTCCCTATTTTGGGAGAAATTTTCCCTACGCATTTTTTAGATACTCCCCCTTTTGGGAATACCCTCCTTAAAATTTCCCTTTTGGATGATCCAAAAAAAATTCCCCACTAAAAAGACTATTTGTTGCAGTTTTTTTGAAAGGTCCGGGGCCTGGAGATAACCCTTTTCTAAATCTCGGGGTATATCCAAGGTCAAGGAAGGAAATCTCAGATCTTTTAATTTTTCATGGGTTTAAACCCAAAACCCGTTTTGTTGTTTATATTCAAATCCTCTATAAAATTTTTTTTGAATGGCCTCCGTCCCCTTGCCAAAAAGCACGAAACGTCATCAATAAATCTACCCCAATAAAAAATGTTTTTTGGGTATACTTTTTCCACTCCCTCCCCGGGAAAACACCCGGGCCCCCGCCCCCCACCAGCCCGGGAAACAAATTAGCAACGTGGGAAGCAAAAAAGGGCCCCCATGGCCGTGCCCCTGAGCTGGGGGTAGCCCCTGGGTTTCCCGAAGGGGAAAAATTATGTGTTAGGTATTTTCCAATAGATCCAGTACCTTTGTTTAAACCCTTTTCAAATTTGTTTTCCCTCCCCTTTTGGGAGGAAATTTTCATCCCAATAGGCCCCTTTTGGTGGGGAAAATACTACTAAAAAAAAAAGGGGCCTCCACATCCACGGGGCCCCAACCAGACTTTTTGGGATCTATGCTGAAAACCCCCCCCCCCTTCCAAATTTTCCCCCAAAGCCAATCAGCGTACCCCTCAAAAAAAAAGGGAAAAATCACAAAAAAATCTTTGGAATCCTATCAACAGTCCCTACTTTCTGGTAAATTGGTCCAATGCCCGACCCCAATAGGGCGTCCCTTAAAAGGGGGACAGACCCTTATGAATTTTTTGGGTAAGCAGTAGAAAGCCCGCAATTTGGGGGCTTTTTTTTGGAAGTAAAAAACCCGGGCCTCACCCTTTTTGAAAAGGACCCCCCCCTTTAAATTTAACATCAATCACTTCTTCTCCCCCTTTCAAAAATTTCGGGAAAAGTGGGGGGCCTTTTTTTAAGATAAGCGTAACCACCCCAAACTTCAAGTAAATTTGCCCTACACATAACGATATTTTTCCCATGGGCCCAATAATAACAATTTTTCCCCCCCCTTTATCAGGGGGTTTTTTTTAAACTATTTGGGGATTTTGTTTAACCCGGTCTGCATGCCCTCATTTCGTTTTGGGGTTAAAATTCACCAGGTGGTTTTTGGGGGGTTTCTGTTTTTTTCCCCAAATTTTTCCAGATCTTTGGAAACCCAAACTTAAGAAATATATCTACCTCCGGGTGTTTTATTTGGGGGAGGGATCCTACTTTTTCATTTTAAAAAAATTTGTTTTGTGGACCAGTGCCCCATCCGCTCCCCTTCTTCAACAGTCCCAAAAGGGAGCCCTTCCCCCCGGGTAGGTTTTCTACGGGGAATTCAATTCCTCACTATTTTTAATAAATTGTTTTGAAAGAACTTGAACCTTTTTGGTTTTAAAAGGGGAATAAACAAATTGATGTCCTTCACCCAATGGGAAACCTTTAAAATTTAAAGTTGAAACACAAAAAGATAGACCTCTAAAAAGAAAAATCGGCTCACCCTGCATGAAGGTTTTTTTCGAAAATTAAATTTAAATTTTTTTTTTGCCCCTGCCTTTTCCCCTCCCGGGATTTTTGGGGGTTTTGTTGATTCGTCCCTCCCGGGGGTGAAAAAAGGGGGCCTTTTTGTTAAACAAAAAAAGGGAAATTGAAGAAGAGGAGGAGGGAGGGGGAGGAAACCACTGTGGGGCCCTCCAGATTACGAAAATCTCGGGGCCAAAACCATTCCCCATATTTTTTTCTTCCCCAACCCCTTTCCCCTCCTGGGGTTTCCCCCCTTGCCATGGCCCCAAGATCTTTGCCACTCCCTCTCACTCTATACCGACCACCCCCCCATAAATATCTGTTCTTAGTCATAATTATCACCCTTTTTGAGAAATCTGGTTTTTGATGAAGAGACGTCCTCTCCTTTTTGGGTCACATTCATAAGGGAAGTATACCCTTTTTTCCTTAAATTCTTCAATTTGCTTATGTAAAATTTTTTATGCTTTCGGTCTTTTAAATTTTGGGGATATTTTTCCCACTGAAATTTTTGGGGTAAATTTTTTCCTCTAAGAAATCTGGGCGCCCCTCAATCTTTACAGCCCCTTCCCCCAAATTTTTTCCCTTTTAATTTGCCCCAGTTCTCCCCCCAAAACCTTCCCCCCTTCCTCAAGCAATATTTTTATCCAAAATTTTTTGACGAAATTTAGCAATTCCTGCCCTTCCCCACTTTTTTTAATTAAAATTTTGGGGGCTAGACCTTAGGGGAGGGGTTACTTTTGATCTCAGTCCTCTCGGACTATATTTTCCCCTGATATAATTCTCAAGACAGGGTGTCTCCCAAAAAGATTTTTTGTTATCCTTGTAAGCTTATAAATTCTTTTAAGATTAAATTCAGGCTTACTCTTTTCTACATCTTCCCTTTTATTCACAAACAGAGAAGTTTTTTTGTACCTTTCCCGCAACCATTTCTCTTTTACCCACAGGCTTTATCAAGAAAACCTTCCATTTAAAAAAACACCAAAAAAAAAAGAAAAACCAAAAAAAATTGCTAAAGAGAAAGGGGTCAACAAGTCACTGAAAAAAAACCCCCGCTATTTTTAAAATCTAAAATTTTAAACCTTTTTTTAATAATAATTAAAAAACTTTTACACCAAAACTAACAAAAAGTGAAAATATGCAATCTTAAAGATACTAAAAAACGGGCCCTCACCTTTTCCAAAAATCAATCCCTTACAAAAGTAGGGGGCATCGTCCCGAAAAGGGGCCCACAACAAAAGGCTTTAACCCCAATTTGCAAAATAAATAACCCAGCCCAAACATGGGAAAGGATTACTAATTGGGAAAGAAATACTTGAAAAGATTAAAAAAGGCCCTGGACATCCCCCTTTCATAAATGTCAGATTGCCAAATTATTTTTAAAAATAAGCCAAAATATCACAAAGAATCAAGAGGATGCAATTTTAGGAAAAAATAAGCCTACAATCATAGAAATATCAAATAAGATCCCTTTAAAAAACATTTTTTCCCCCCATACACAAAAAAACAATTGGGCCAAAAAAAAAAAAAACTTAATGCAAATACTACAAGGGACAAAAAAATCCTCGGGTATAGTAGCCCCTATAAAGTTTTAAAAAGGGGGGACGAATTTTATAAGGGAAAACAAAGGGACCAAAAAGCCAAATATTTTAAAAAATCCTCCAAATTGGCTTACAAATAACACTCCCTGGAAAAAGGGGCAACACAGAAATTTGGGGTATGAGGGGAAAAAATTTCAACCTCATTCAGCACCCCCGATCCCTTTACCTTATCCCGACCGCTTTCCCCCCCTTTTTTTGTCACAGCCGGGGTTTATCAGGGGGGAAAAAGGGGAACTTCCCAAACAATATGGCGATATGACCTTAAAAGAAATCCCTAAGAAACCACCTAATCGTTGCACTCACCTTAAATAAAAATGGAGACAAATCACATGGGGAACTAAGTTCCGGCCTCGGGGTCTAAAGCGCACGAGTACCAAAGCTTAAATTTTTAAACCTGGCGCCATGGGGACCGATTTTTCCGGAAAAAGCGGTTTTGTACCGCGAATCCCCAAAAAACTCCCTTAAGGGACCCCGCGCCCCAGATATCCACTGGCACCGCAGGTAAAACCTTACTACCCCCCCCTTCCAAGGCAAAACCTCTAGAACAAAGCGGGTTTCCAAAAAACACATATTCGGTTCCCCCATTTAAACTATGAAGAAGCCAGACTTAAACAAGGGAAACCACTCGCTTTAAAAAAGGTACTTTAAATCATGAAAAAATTAAAAAAAAAAAAAAAAAACAACATTCCAAAAAAGGGCCAGCACAAAGGGTTTTTAAAATTTCAAAGGGTCATATGTTGGCGACTGACCCCCATTTCCACTAAACCCCAGATTGGTTTAATTTGACAACCTTTTGTCCCCGGTTTAAAAAATTTTATCCTTTAGATCATAAACATAGTCCCCCTTTTCCCTCAAAGTGAAAATAAAAATTTTTAACTTATAAATCTAAGAAAAGATATTTAAATTTTTTTATTTAAAAATTTAATTACAGAAACCTTTTTACGATAAAAAAAAATCAAAAAAGATCAATTTCAATCCTCCCAGATATTTTCCAAAAAAAAAACAAGGGGTGAAAAGTGGGGTGGGTACACAGGTTTAAATAAAAACAAACCCGAAAATAAAATTTCTTTCAGTCCCTTTTTTGGGGTGGCTTTGGGCTTTAAAAGATAAGCCATTTTGTTTCCTTACATAAACTTTCTAAAACCCAAAGGGCCCCCCTTTTCCTTTAGTCAAACCCCGATTTTTTCAATAAAACAAAACTAAGTCCCGGGTTTCCCTCTCCTTTAATTGGGTACAAAAATTCGCCAAACGTGCCTAAAAATGGGTCTCTCGCCCAAGGGCTAATATCCCCCAAAAAATTCACCAATCCGTATTTTAACTGGTCTACTCGTTTTTGGGCCCACATAAATGTTTTTCCCCCCAAGGGCCAAATTTTCAAAATATACAACCCCTTCCCGGGACGGGAATTCCCTGAAGTCCTCGGGTGGGGTAGCTGTTTCCCCTTTAAAATTACTTTTAAAAACCTTCCCCGATTTTTGTAACAAAAAAAATGACAGTAAACCCCACCAAAACTTTCCGAGGGGTTTTACGCTCAAGCCAGGTTTCCCTCAGTTTTTTTGGGAGGGTTAAGGTGGGTATGAACCCTTGGGGCCCTTTTTTGATCCCCCCCCTTTTTGGGAGGTAACCCCCGGGGCCCAAATGGCAATTTGGGCACACAGAACTTTATCCATTTTAAAGGAAAACCCCAAATTTTAAAGTAGAATTTTTCATTTCTTCATCCTTTTGGGGCATCAAAGGGGACCCCCTATTTTTGAACCTCACCTCCTTTTTGCGGGGGTTGTATTTGGGGTTTAGGGAGGCTACCCCCCTTTTTTTTAAAAGTGTTTTTTTTAAAGGGTGGTTTTAGAGTCGTTAGGGGGTATTTCCCCTTCCAGGAATCTTTCCCTAAATCATTAGCCTTTTGATGAAAAAAAATTTTATCTTTTAGCAATTTCTACGCATTCCCTAGGGTACTGAAACCCCTTGGGAATTTCCCTCCTTCAAATTCTTTGGATGATACAAAATTTTCCCCCTCAAAAACTTTTTTGTTGCGTTTTTTTTTGAAAGGGGCCCCAGTCTGGGAAAAACCCACTCATCCCGGTTTTATCCGGAAAAGGGCAAGGGAAAGGGAATCTCAGAAACAAAGAATTTCATAGTAAATCTAAACCGATTTGTTTTTTATTTAAATCCCTATAAAATTTTTTTGAATGACGCCCCCCGTTCCTTCCACGCACGAAGACGTCAACAATAAATTACCCCAATATAAAAATGTTTTTTGGGATTTCATTTTTCCCTCCCTCCCGAACCCCAGGGGTCCCTTCCCCCCCCAGCCCAGGGAAAAAATTAACATAACTGGGAGCACAAGGGGTCCCCCTAGCGTGCCCCACTGGTGGTAGACCCTGGGCCAAAGGAAATAAATTAAAGTTTTTAGGTTTTAAAATTTCCCAAAAGATCCATACCATTTTATTATTTCCTTTTTTGAAATTTTCTCCCTCTCAAGGGTTTGAGGGAAAAATTTCCATCGCAATAGGCCCCATTGGGGCGGAAAAAACTACTATACCAAAGCCTTCCACATCCACTGGGCCCCAAACCCCCCAAAGGGGTTTTTATCTAACTGAAAACTTCCAATTTTCCCCCAGCAATCACTTTAATCCCCCCAAAAAAGAAAAGGTAAAAACCCCAAACAAAATCTTTTAAAAATCCTATCAACTTTAAACCCAAAATTCTGTTCCCCTGACCGGGGGCCCGACCCCTAAAAAGGGGGGTCCCTTTAAAGGGACAGAAAACCCTTTTGAATTTTTGGTAATGATAGAAAGTCGCAATTTGCGGCTTTTTTTGGAAGTAAAAAACCGGGGGCCCCATCCTTTGAGAGACACCCCCACCCAAAAGGGAAACAATCACATCTTTTTTTCCCCCTTCAAGATTAAATTTTGCAGTGGGGGCCTTTTTTAAGATAGCGTAACCAGTCCTATCTTCAAATAAATTTGGGGAAAACCCCCCCCAATAGGCCCATACTTTTCATAGTCCAAATAACAATATTACCCCCTTTATCAAAAAGGGTTTTTTTTACTATTTTGGGGATCTGAAATTTAAAGGGCCGCATGCCCTCATTTCCCTTTTGAGGTTTGATTCCACCAGGGGGTTTTTGTTTGGGGTTTGTTTTTTGCTAAATTTTTTCCAATCATTGGAAAAACCCTCTTAAAAAAATTTTATCTTAAACCCCCCGGGTGTCTAGGGGGGGATCTCGTACTTTTCATTTTAAAAATTGTCTTGGACCATGCCCTCATTCCGCTCCCCCTTTCTTTCTAACATCCCAAAGAGCCCCCCCTTTCCCCGGAAGGGCTTTCTACTGGGATGTCAAGTTCCTCACATATTTTATTATCATTGTTTTGAAAGAACTTGAACCATTTGATTTTACGAATAAACAAATTGATGTCCTTCACCCAATGGAACTCATTAAATTTAGTTGTAGGCACGAAAGATAGACCTCTAGAAAGAACACTCAGCTCATCTGCAGTGAGAGGTTTTTTCGACAGGTTAATCTGGCCCCAGAGAATTTCAGTACTCTGGAGAGCCCACCAGTGTTGCCTCCTCCTCCTCCTCCTCCTCTTCTTCACTCCCTTTTTTAGATCAACAAGAAGGCCCCCCTTTTACACCAAAGGAGAGCACGAATCAACAACCCAAAAAGACAGGGAGAGGGAAAGGCAGGGGCAAAAACAAATAATTAACCTGTCGAAAAAACCTCTCACTGCAGATGAGCTGAGTGTTCTCTCTAGAGGTCTATCTTTCGTGCCTACAACTAAATTTAATGAGTTCCATTGGGTGAAGGACATCAATTTGTTTATTCGTAAAATCAAATGGTTCAAGTTCTTTCAAAACAATGATAATAAAATATGTGAGGAACTTGACATCCCAGTAGAAGACCTACCCGGGGTAAGGGCTCTTGTGGGACTGTTAGAAGAAGGGGAGCGGAATGAGGGCACTGGTCCACAGACAACTTTAAAACTGAAAAGTACGAGATCCCCTCCCCCACTAGACACCCCGGAGGTAGATATATTTCTTAAGATGGTTACCAATGATCTGGAAAAATTAGCAAAAAACAGAACCCCACAAAACCACCTGGTGAATCTAACTCAAAACGAAATGAGGGCACTGCGAGACCTTGAATCAGATCCCCAAATAGTGATAAAACCCTCTGATAAAGGGGGTAATATTGTTATTATGGACTATGAAAAGTACTCGTCTATGTGTAGTCAATTACTTGAAGATAGGACTGGTTACGCTATCTTAAAGAAGGACCCCACTGCAAAATATCTTGAAGAGCTGGAGAAGATAGTGATTGATGCTATTGATGGGGGTGTCCTCTCAAAGGATGAGGCCCGGTTTTTACTTCCAAAAAAGCCGCAAATTGCGACTTTCTACTCATTACCAAAAATTCATAAGGGTCTGTCCCCTTTGAAGGGACGCCCTATAGTGTCGGGCATTGACTCAGTGACACAGAACGTAGGGATCTACGTTGATAGGATTCTCAAAGATTTTGTTGTGACTTTACCATCTTATTTGAGGGATACAGCTGATCTGCTGAGAAAATTGGAAGGTATCAGCATAGATCAAAACGTCTGGTTGGCCTCAGTGGATGTGGAGGCATTGTATAGTAGTATTCCGCACCACTGGGGCCTACTTGCGACTGAATATTTCCTCAAAATGAGAGGGAGACAATTCGAAAGGCATAATCAACTGGTACTGGATTTATTGGAATATACCCTAACACATAATTATTTCCTCTTCGGACCCAGGGTCTACCACCAGCTCAGGGGCACGGCTATGGGGAGCCCTTGTGCTCCCACGTATGCTAATTTGTTCCTGGGCTGGTGGGAGCGGACCCTGGTGTTCGGAGAGGAGATGGAAATGTATACCCAAAACATCTTATATTGGGGTAGATTTATTGATGACGTCTTCGTGCTGTGGCAAGGCACGGAGGCGTCATTCAAGAAATTCATAGAGGATTTGAATATAAACAACATCGGTCTTAGATTTACCTATGAAATTCATAGATCTGAGATTGCCTTCCTTGACCTCTGGATATACAGAGATGAGATGGGTTATCTCCAGACTCGGACCTTTCGAAAGAAAACTGCAACAAATAGTCTTCTTAGATGGGAATCGTATCATCCAAATAATTTGAAGGAGGGTATTCCCAAGGGGCAGTATCTAAGAATGCGTAGAAATTGCTCCAAGATAGAAGATTTTCATCAACAGGCTAATGATTTACGGGAAAGATTCCTGGAAAGAGGATACCCCCTAACGACTCTAAAACCAGCCTTCAAAAATGCACTTTCAAAAAATAGGGATAGCCTGCTGAACCCAAATACAAGCCAGCAAGAGGAGCAGATGAGGTTCAGAATAGTGGGTACCTTTGATGACCAAAAGATGAGTAATGAAAATTCTACGTAAACATTGGGGTATCCTTAAATCAGATAAAGATCTGTGTGACCTTTCTGCCAGTGGACCCCGGGTTACCTACAGAAAGGGGAGATCAAAAAGGACAGGGGGTTCATAGCCCCCTTTAAACCCTACCAAAAATGGGGGAACCTGGCTTGAGCGTAAACCCCTCGGCATGTTTAGATGTGGTAGATGCTCATTTTGTAGTTACATACATCAGACGAAGGATTTTAAAAGTAATGTTACAGGAAACAGCTACACCATCCGAGACTTCATGAATTGCCGTACAGAAGGGGTTGTATATTTATGCAACTGCCCTTGTGGAAAACAGTATGTCGGCAAAACGAGTAGACCAGTTAAAATACGGATTGGTGAACATTTGGGGGATATTAGACATAGACGAGAGACCCCATTGTCTAGGCACGTTTGGCGTGAGCATGAAGGAGACGCATCGGACTTACGTTTTGTCTGTATTGAAAAAATCAGGATGACATCAAGGAAGGGCGACATTGATAGAAAGCTATTATGTAAGGAAACAGAATGGACTTATCGTTTAAAGTCCATGCAGCCAGAAGGTCTGAACGAAATTTTATATTTCGGCTGCTTTATTTAAACTGTGTACCCACACACTTATCAGCCCTTGTTTTTTCTTGAGATATCTGGGCAGGATTGCCACTTGATCTATTTGATTATCTTTTATCAGTCTAAAGTTCTGTAATTAAATTTAAATAAAATAATTTAAATCATTCTTAGAGTATAAGTTACTAATCTAGTAGTTCACTTTGATTGAAAAGGAGACTATGTTTATTGATTTAAAGGATACATATTTTGATGACAGACGTAGTCTATACTAACCAATCTGAGGTTGTAGTGGCCACTAGGGGTCAGTCGCCACATATGATCCCTGAAATATTTAACTTTGTGCATCGGCCTTTATGGAATGTTGTTTATTTATTTTTCTAATGTTTCATGACTTAAGTATCTATTTAAAGCAAGTGGCTACTTGTTTAAGTCTGGCATCTTCATAGTATCATATGGCGCCGAATATGTGTATCAATGCAGCCGCATTGAATCTAGAGGCTTTTGCCTCTGGAACGGTAGTAAGGCTACCTGCGCGTGCGCAGTCGGATATCTGAGACGCCGGGCTCCATACTGAGTGTTTACTGGATTCGCGGCTACTACGCATTTCCGGTAAACCTCCGGTCTCCATGGCGCCAGGATTAAACTAACGCATGCGTACTCGTGCGCTATAGACGCCGAGAGCCGGAACTCTAGCTGCATGTGATTTGTCTCCATCTCTATTTAAGGTGAGTGCACACTATCTAGGTGGTCATCTTATGGATATCATTAAGGCTCATATCGCCACTATTGCTTGAATGATTCTCCTTTGTTCCCCTGATGAACCCGGCTGTGACCGAAAAAAGGGGGAAACGCGTCGGGATAAGGTGAAGGGATCGGAGGTGCTGAATGAGGTTGTATATCTACCCTCATACCCCTACATTCTGTGTTGATCCCTTCTCACTGGAGATGTTATTTGTAAGCCAATCTGAGGATTTATTGAATATTTGGCTATTATGTCCCTCTTGATTTCCCTATATAAAGTTCAGTATCCCTTTAAAATCATATAGGGCTACTATAGCCGCAGGATATTATAGTCCACTTGTAGTATATTGTCATTAAGTTTTTGTTTTTTGGCCATTGTTTATCTGTGTATAGGAAATGTGTTTTCAAGGCATCATATTCTAGATATTTCTATGATTGTATGGCTTATTTATCCTATATTGCATCACTCTCTGATATCTCTTGTGACTATATGGCTTATGTATCATATATCTTGGCAATCTGATCACTATCGTAAGTGGACTGTCCATGGCATTTAATCTATCAAGTATTTCTATACCTATCTAGTTATCCGTTCCCTGTATTGGCTAGGGATTATATAGTTTGCGAATAGGGTTAGCCTTTTGTTGTGGGGCCGTCCTTTTCGGGACGATGACCCTACTTTTGTAAGGGATTGATATTGATACAGTGAGGGACAGTATCTTTAGTATCATAAGATTGCATATTTTCACTTTTTGATAGTGTGGTGTATAAGTTTTTTAACTATTATTAATAAAAGGTAAATTTTAGATATAGAGTAGCGGTGTTTAGTTTTCAGTGACTCCGATTCTGCATCCATACTATCCTCTACAGCAGAGGTTCCCAACCCTAGTCCTCAAGGCACATCAACAGGTCATGTTTTCTGGCCTTCCTTAGCATTGCACAGGTGAAGTCATTATTGTCAGTGCATTCTGCACAGGTGATATCATTATTGTCAGTGCATTCTGTGGGAGATCCTGAAAACATGACCTGTTGGTGTGCCTTGAGGACTGGAGTTGGGGAACACTGCTCTACAGGCTCTAACCAGGAGGAGGATTTAGGGACCCCCCATTCCTGGGTTCTTCCTTTGGTTGCCTGGAGTACGGTTTTTTGAAGAGTTGCTAGATCTAGGCATAGTCCCTTCTGTAGTCAGCGAGCCGGGTGTCCAGGAGCAGGACAGGTTCTGCTCACTTGTGCCTTCAGGCCTTTTACCTGTTTCCTGCGTCAGTTGAGGGGATAAGGCCGGTGGGCTGTATATTTGTGATGTCTGGGGTGACCCCGGGGTTGGAGATGGCGTTCGGCTTTCCGGTGGAGTCATGCAGGGCCCTATGCTGTCTTGTTGCTTTTCAATCAAGCGACCCAGCTGCAGGTGCTTTTTTGACCCCAAAATAGGTCTTTTGCCAGGTGTGGATGGTCTCGTTATGTAATGCTGCAGGGAGGGATCCCTGGCAGCAGTTTTCTTGGAGCGGGACCTCCTGGGTTGGGGTCTCTGGGGCTTGGGTTTAGCCAGGCTGCCACGCTGCTGTGAGGCCTGCAGGGAAGATGGCCGTACCGGTCGCACGGGATTGGGCTCAGTCCAGTGTCTTTTCCCTCACTAACCTGTGGTCAGAGCTGGCAGGTGTTACATCCACGGTCACTGACCTCAGGGATGTCTCTCAGGGAAATCCTGGCAGCTGTTCCGGACTCCGCAACTTTGCTTCCCGCCGACCACGCTGCTTCCCGCAGCGTATCGTTCTCAACGCCGCAGCCCGGTCAGTAGGTCTGTTTCTTGCCGCAGTCCGCTCTCCGAGTCAGCCCCGACTCGTTCACACAGCCGGGGACGATGCCACAGACAGGCCATGTAGTTTCCCGCCACTCAACGCTGCACTCTTGTGCCCGCAGCAGTTGGCTCCCGCTCTCTCCTTCTTAGCCGCGCTCGGTTCCAGGCGCTGTAAGTCTGTGTCGGAGATCTTCTTGTTTCTGAAAGTTCTCCGGCGTGTCCTCTGTGCCCGTCTCTCTCACCCACACCGCTTGTAATTCTCTCTAAGCCAGGAAAATGTCGCCGCAGCCCCTTGTTTGTGCAGCAGGTCTCTGGAGATTGAAGATCAAGCGGCCATCTTAGACGGTGCCAGGCCACGACCCGAAATAGCTGTTTTTTAACGCGATTCGTCCCGTAGCAATTCAGACCGAAACGAATTTTGTCAGAAAATTTGGCGAAGTCGGCGAATCTAATTTTTGGAGAAATTCGCCCATCTCTAGTCATTGTCATGCTGGAAGACCCAGCAGCCACCCATCTTCAATGCTTTTTCTGAGGGAAGGAGGTTGTTGGTCAAAATCTCTTCATACATGGCCCTATCCATTCTCTCTTCATTATATTGCAGTCGTCCTGTCCTCTTTGCAGAAAATCACTCCTAAATTATGAAGTTTCCACTGCAATGCTTCACGGTTGGAATGGTCTTCTTAGAGTTTTACTCATCTTTCTTCTTCCTCCAAATACGACAAGTGGAGTTGATACCAAAAAGTTCTATTTTGGCTTTATCTGAACACATTACCTTCTCCCATGCTTCCTCTGGGTCATCCAGATGGTCACTGGCAAACTTCAGATGGGTCTGGACATGTACTGGCATAAGCAGGGGGACCTTGCATGATTTGCAGGATTTTAATACATGACGGCGGACTGTGTTATTGTGAATGGTAATCTTTAGCACTGTGGTCCCAGCTCTATTCAGGTCTTTGATCAGGTCTTCCCATGTAGGTCTGGGATTAATGAAGCCCTTTATCAGAATCATTCTTACCCCACAAGGCAACATCTTGTATGGATCCCCAGACCGAGGAAGATTGACAGTCATTTTGTGTTTCTTCCATTTTCTAATAATAGCACCAGTAGTTGTTGCCTTCTCACCAAGCTGCTTGCCTGTTGTCCTGTATCCCAACCCAACCTTGTACAGGTCCACAGTTTTGGGCTTCTTTCCTTAAACAGCTCTTTGGTCTTGGCCATGGTGGAGAGGTTGAAGTGTGATTGACTGAGAGTGTGGACAGGTGTCTTTTATACAGGTAACGTTCAAACAGGTGCAATTAACACAGGTAATGCATGCGAGTAGTAGGGCTCCTTAAAGGAGGTCTGTGAGAGCCAGAAGTCTTGCTGGTTGGTAGGTGATCAAATACTTATTTCATGCAATACAATGCAAACTAATTATTTAAAAATCATACAATATGATTTTCAAGTTTTTTTTAGATTCTGTCTCCATTCTTTGCAGGAGAGAAAACTTGCAAAATCACCAGTGTATCAAATACTTTTTTTCCCACTGAATATGGAAATCAATAATCATATTATTATAGCCCACTCAAAAATACAATGAGGATGTCACAAAGATACTTTAAAAATAGGTCACAGTGAGATATACAGGAAAAATACATAACATTTGCTATATAAATTTGTGCTTTTGCCTCCACTTCTCTATAGTAATACAAAATTTCCACCCCACAATCTGAGGATGATATATAGTAGCCATAGGACTCCCATATATTTTCATATAGTTTTAAGAGTTCATGACTAGTGTTGAGCGATTATTATCGACAAAGTTGAAATCGGCACAGTTTTTATGGTGATCGGATTTTTTAGATCATGCGATAATTTAGGTTAAAATCTGTGCATCATCTATTAAGATCGTGCCTTTTTCGGCGCTTCCTGTAATTTTGGCGGCCAGCAAATCAGATTACAGAATAGAGCAGGGTGAGATGTGTGTGCGACGTCATGACTGGGATGTGTATGGTTGCGATTGGCTGGAAAAATCACATGACCTCGTTTTACATAGAACAGCGTTTCCTGTTCAGCCTCAGTGTCTCTCAGCGTCTCAGAGCAGAAGGACGTGCGCTCTGCTTGTGTCCAAACAGCTCAGCGAAATTATTATATTTCTTCACAGAGAAACCTCTACTATTAGCTGTGATCCTTACAATTTAGTTAGATTAGAGACTGGAAGATTTTATGTAGTTAGGTAGCGAATTTTAAAGGAGCATCTACCACTGTAAAGTCACGGGGGGGAGCGGATGGGGGGGCCCCGCGGGCGAACACAGACAAGCTCTATAAAGAATACTGGATAAAGTTCACCAAGACTTAGTGTAGACATTGCAATAGCTTTATTATTAACAGTTTTCTATTGAAATATTTCCTGGATATTGGGCAGCCTGAACTTATAGGATACACATCTTTTTAGTAACTGCAGGTCTCTTTGTTAGGTCCCAAAACTCCACTTTTATTATCAGTATACATTTCAGATAGGTGTTCATTTTAAATTTTTTGCCCTTTTCCACCTTTGTTGATATATCCCCCTTGTACTTAAATTAGAATCCAGCAAGTCAGCACAGGTTGCTAGGTGCCAAAAATACCTTGTAATATTTCGAATAAATTACGATACGTGTTTTTTGACTTTGGTGCACTACGCATTGTTCATTGAGGCACCTGGCACTTAAATGTGAAAACTGCAATTTTTTAGTCCCCACGGTGAATTGATGGGTTTGCCAAAAATACCTTTTATTATCCGAAACATTATAGATAGTGTTTTTTGCACTTTTGCCCAGCCCAAAGATTTGTTGATAGAGCCACCTTGCAGTTAAATTTGAATGGGAGCAATTGTGTAGTTCCCACAGGTAAATTTGGGACAGGTGCCAAAAAATCCATTTATTATCCGAATACATTATAGATACGTGTATTTTGCACTTTTGCCCAGTCCAGATTTGTTGATAGAGCCACCTTGCAGTTAAATTTGAATCGAGCAATTGTGTAGTTACCACAGGTGAATTGATAGGCACCAAAAAATACCTTTTATTATCCGTATACATTACAGATACGTGTTTTTTGACTTTGGTGCATTACAGCTTTGTTCATTGAGGCACCTTGCACTTAAATGTGAATACTCCAATTTAGTAGTCACCACAGGTGAATTGATAGGGGCCAAAAAATACCTTTTAGTAGCCTAATACATTCCAGATACGTGTTTTTGCACTTTTGCCCAGTCCAGATTTGTTGATAGAGCCACCTTGCAGTTAAATTTGAACCCAGCAATTGTGTAGTTCCCACAGGTGAATTGATAGGTGCCAAAAATACCTTTTATTATCCGAATACTTTTCAGATACATGTTTTTTCACTTTGGCGCAGGCCAGTTTTGTTGACTTGATAGATCTCTTTGCAGTTTTTTTGAATCCAGCAATTTTGTTTTGATTTGAGGGATTTGAGAATAGCTGTGATTTGCTGTCTTTTAATAAGAGACTTTCCAAAGCTCTTCCATACCTTTTCAAATTTGTATAATTTTGAACATGGAGCGAAATTCAGGTGGTAAGCGAGCAAAGAGGGGGGTAGGACATGGAGGTAGAGGTATGAGAGAAGGTGCTCCTTCCAGTGTGGCGACAACACGCATGCCAGCGGGATTCATCAGTTGCAGGACCGTCAGGCCTGTCATCGCTGAGTCAAAGGGGCCCCTTTTAATCTCAGTAACGAACAGCGTCGCCAATCTGTCCTTCAGTGGTTTAAAGCAACCTGATCCCGCAGTCTTACCTCCTCGTCCTCCCAGTCACGGCCACAAATGTCATCATCAGCATCACCAGCATTGTCCAACATGAAGCAGCCCAAATGTCAACTCGTGTACCCACCACTGTGGATAATCCATTTTCTGAAGACCTTTTTGATGACAAATGCGGTTGGGGTCAGAAGGCATGTTAAAAGATCAAGAGGGGCCCAAGGGATGATTTTCTCTGCTCTGGACGCCCAGTTACTGATGCCATCAGAGGAGGAGAAGGGAAAACCGGTCAATCGTCAAAATCCCGGGAGGTGGCAACGCCTTGCAGTCCCTCTTGCTTGTAGCCCGCAGCTCCTGGTGCAGAATGTCAGGACGACGAAGTCACCCGTGTTGATGATGACGACATTGGGATCCAACGTGGTCTTTTCAGCAGAATTTGCTTGGAGCGCTTCATCACTGACGAGGGGAAGCGATGGGGTAGTGTCAGTACGGGTTCCGCCTCAAAAAGGGGTGAGGCAGTGGCAGAAGTCCGCTGATATGATTCCGCCAGCCACGGTCAGCGCAAACCCCGCTCCTCGCTTATCGCCGTCAAAAAGGTCCAGGACCTCTCAAGCCTGGGCCTTCTTTGACAAAGCCTCTGATTCACCCAGCGAGGTCATATGCCGCCTTTGCCGTAAACGCATAAGTAGAGGCAAGAACTTAGGTGGTTAACCACCACCAACATGTCTAGTCACATGCAGCGAATGATGAGTTGAACTGGAGGCAACACTTGGCCAAAAATGGCCAGACAGACGCCGGGCCACCAACCACTGTCACACCCCCTGTCTCCGCCTCCTCCGCCACCACCAAGCGTTCTCAGCTGCCCATGTCTCTCGAGTCATGATCAGGGATCAGCCTCTGCTTCAGCTCCACCGTCGCCGGAGTACCACCAGCACCACCAGAGACCCATCCTACCCCTTCTCCTTCTTCCAGTTTGACAACCTGCACGCCGTACAGCGGCCAGTCTAGCAGCCAGCCTTCTGTCTTCCAGGTTTGGGAGCAGAAGAAACACTTTAACCCAAACCATCCAAAAGCCAAAAGCCTGAATGTCGGCATTGCCAGGCTTTTGGCCTTGGAATGTTGCCTTTCCGTCTGGTGGACACAGATGGGTTCCCCCACGTCATGGCTTTTGCCTGCCCCAATACCAGATGCCGAGCAGGCATTTCTTTGCCCGAAAAGCCCTCCTGCCCCGGCCAGCCACGTGTCATCTAAAATTTCAAGCGCATTGTCTGCATCTGTGTCTACAAAAGTCCATCTGACCACCGACACATGGACTAGTAAGCACGGCCAAGGCCGCTATATCTCTGTGACAGCTCACTGGGTGAGCTGGGTGGATGTCCCTGAGGGTGACGGTAGCTCTCAGGCTCGGCGCACATTCTTCAAAAACGCAGGATGGGGCAGGGTTCTTTCCCCCAAGGTCCTCTGGTGGCATTTAACGTGCCCCGAGAAACCAGGCCGTGTTGAAAATTAATCTGTCTTGGAGACCGTCCACAGACAGGTCAGGAGCTGTGGACGGCTCTCCGCAACGAGACCGAGCGCTGGCTTTGGGTGCCAAGAACCTTGTGACAGGCAAGGGTGGTTTTTGCGATAACGGGCGAAATTGCTGGCCGCCCTTAAAATCGGTAGGTGGAGACATCCCTTGCCTGGCCCCTGTCATGAACCTTGTCGTCCGAAATTTCTAAAGAGCTACCGGGTCTGGACTGCCTGCTGAGGAAGGTCGAAGTTAAGTTCGCACTTCCGCCGTTCGCACCCTGTTTCGTCCCGCCGGCCTGCGTTGCAGTGTCAGCTCGGCCTCCCGTCAACCGTCTCATTGTTGACGTGGCAACACGCTGGAATTCCACCATCCACAGCTCCAGCGTTTGTTGCAGAGCGCAATGCCATTAGCAATACGAAGTGACATATGGCCGGACAAGCAGTGGTGCGGACCCCGGGGTTGTTGAGCCCGAAAGTGGAGGCAGGTGAAAGAGCTCTGCACCATCCTTGCCAGTTTTGAAGAACCACCAAAAGGGTCAGTGCCGACAATGCCCTTGTACATCATTTTACCAACAAAAACCCCAAACAACCCCCCCCCCCCCCCAAAAAAAAAC
>JAODAL010057430.1:0-22682 GCA_025379985.1 Phyllomedusa bahiana
CGAGCCGTGGGGATTACTTACAGTCTGCCTCCAGGTTTTACAGTCTATAAGCCATAATGTGCTGACTGGCTTCCTGCTTTTATGCTCTCTCCACGATAGGAAAAGTCACTAAAGTCACTGCTGTCTCTCCAAGGAGAAGACCATAATTCAGCAGCTACCCCTGTGCTTCTGGTTGGAGGTGCACACTAGTCCCCAAATGAGAAGTGATTTAAAGCAGCCACTCTAACCACATATTCCTCTCCGACAAGTCACTCTGCTAACCCACTAACCCCAGCTATTTCCCATATGAGAAGGGAAGAAAGTTCTTTACTCTTGACTGCAGCAGCGAGCGTGATAAATGTGCTCAGCGTTGTGGGCTCTACATGAACTTTATGTAATATTACATCCACAAAAAATCCCCAGTCCCGTTCACATTTCTTAGACAGTAATTACCCCAGAACAGCTTGAAAACTATTGTTCAGGTCTCCTAGGAGAGGAGGACAGTGTGCTCTTGCTTCTTTCCCAGCACTGTACATTTCAGCGAGTCATTTGTTTATTTATTTATTTATTTATTTATTATTGATTTATTTATTTATTCTTAAGTATTTATTCTTCTATTTTCAAAAAAGAAAAACACAGAATAAAATAGTTCACAACAAAAACAAAAATCCTCCACAAAACTACACGTCAGTTACTGGCTATGACCTTAGGCCCCACCTTCAGCCTTTCTTTGCTCACTACAGGCAAATGGGGCTAATTTGATCCTGCGCCCCACAGTGGAGCATCATTCATGCACTTCAAAGCATCGTCCTTTTCCCTGATGAGGAGCCCGAAAAGACAATGGCTGCAGACATCACTGACCAACATTCATGATTTTTACTTTCATTACATTTGACTACAGAAGAATAATCTCCTATAAGGAGCACTGTCTATTTGTCTTCAGCCTGCGCTCCTGAGCATGTGACATTTTATTTCTGGGGATTTAGTGTGAGAAGGTGACAGCTTGTTGGGAGATTTTAGATAAGCTCTTATGCAGGGTGAGTTTAACATTTGAAGCCAGGCAAACAGGAAATGGACTTGTGTTTCATCAGTATCAGGGGCATCAGTAATGTTACAGCTGGGGGATTTCATTTCCCCTTAGTGGTTTTGCTCCAGTTCATATTGGCATGTGTAAAGAAACTTTTTATATAAAAAAAATTTCGGGAGATTTTATTAGGTCTTTTTATGACAACGCATTTCCTAAATAAATGTTGTAAATCTCGCTTATCGACAAAGACAGTAAATTATACAGTATGTGGTCTTACATGTCTGCTTTTTACACTCTGAGACTGACTTTATTAGCATAAGGTCGGTGAAAGTATATTCTAGACTCTTTATTTTCTTATGTGCAAACCCTAAAATTCATACATGCCATTTTTTTATTTTTTTTTTTACTGGAGATAAAGCACAGAAGTCATTCACGGATTTTTGGTCTGTGTAAAAAATATTTTTCTGTTGTGTCAGACAGTAAAACATAATGCAGCAGCAGAAAAAAATATAATAAATATGTGAAGTGTGTTGGTAAATATATATATATATATATATATTTTTTAATATATATTTTATTGTTAAATATATTATAATATAATATATATTATAATATTAATTTATAATATATATATATATTATATAATATATATATATATATAAATAACACACCCCGCTCATCTGTTTTAAGTAACTTTTTAAAACCCCCCAAGAGGTGTAATGAGTAACACTGTTTATCAACATTACAATGGCACCCCGGCAAGGGGGGAAATTAGCAGAAAGTGAAATCAGTTTTTCTAAAGTGATGTTAGAATGAGGGAAAATGAAAGTAAGGCTAGGTCCACACAGCATATGACAAAATACAGTCAGAAATGAGATGGCATTTTGTCATTGCTGTACTGTGGCAGTGCCATGGATTTTGGCGCAGATTTGTGCAGAAGGTGTGGTCGGTTTTACAGTTGTATGGGGCTGAGGGCAAATCCGAGCAGAATCTGGCGGAATATACAACATTTTGCATATTCTGCCGGATTTTTAACGCGCCAACTAAAAAACCTGTTGTCTATGCAGCACATTGTACTGTTGGATTTTCAGCGGTTTCAAAATACTAAAACTGCTGAAAATAAGGATGAGTGACTCTGACAAGGGCCAAGTTGTAATGGTTTAATTAGTGTGTTTTATTTAAATGGCAGGTCTTGTGGGGTGTTCCTGGTATACAGTGGTTAGTACCTACCAAAAGTGGTCCAAGGAGGAACAACCCTCCCCCGCAACAAAAAACCTTTTTAAGTCATGAAGAAGCAGAACCCGTAGCGCAAAAAGCAAAAAAAAGGGAATGCTTCCAATGTGGAAAAAATGTCAGAACACAGTGGACCACAGCTTGCTGTGTATTGGGCGGTATTATAGATAGTATAGGACAGGTGGTTACAATGTTATGGGAGACTGGTATGTCTCCCTCTCTCTCTCTCTCTCTCTCTCTCTCTCTCTCTTCTTTTTTTCCCCCCCCCTCTCTTTTCTCTCTCTTTTTTTTTTTTTTTTTTTTTTTTCCCCTTTTTTTATAAAAAATATATAAATTCAACAACAATAGTTGGTTCAGCACCTCCAAAAAACCTTTAAACATGGGTGCACGCGTGAGGGCTGTAATCTAAATACACATAACAATATCAGCAGCACACAAAATTAGAATACCTTGAAAAAAACATTCCTGCGTTAAAAAAAACACGAAAGTTTTTTGAGGTTCTTAGTTCACACTTTTGCGCAAAATTGCTTAAGCCCACCTACGACTTCAACGAGACCTAAAATGCAGGTGGGTCCTACACTACGTTACACTAACGATATATTTCTCTGTGGTCTATCCAGACCTACCTTTCAGAATGTGAAGGCAGGTCTGGATAGACCACAGAGAAATATAGCGTTAGTGTAACGTAGTGTAGGACCCACCTGCATTTGAGGTCTCGTTGAAGTCGAAGGTGGGCTTAAGCAATTTTGCGCAAATGTGTGAACTAAGAACCTCAAAAAACTTTCGTGTTTTTTTTAAGCAGGAATGTTTTTTTTTCAAGGATTCTAATTTTGGTGTGCTAAAATTTGATATATATAAAAATTTAAAAATTATATAATATATATATATATATAATATGAGAGAGAGGAGAGAGAGGAGAGGAGAGATAAATATACTATATAGCTGCATATATATTATATTTTATTATATAGTTTATATTAATATTGTATATTATTTTATATGTATTTGTATTTTAAATTATAAATTATATATTAAATATTTTATAATATATATATATATATATTTATATATATATATATATAATATATATACACTCACCGGCCACTTTATTAGGTACCTTGTCCAACTGCTCGTTAACACTTAATTTCTAATCGGGCCAATCACATGACGGCAACTCAGTGCATTTAGGCATGTAGACATGGTCAAGACAATCTCCTGCATTTCAAACCGAGCTTCAGTATGGGGAAGAAAGGTGATTTGAGTGCCTTTGAACGTGGCAGGGGTTGTTGGTGCCAGAAGGCTGGTCTGAGTATTTCAGAAACTGCTGATCTCCTGGGATTTTCACGCACAACCATCTTAGGGTTTTTACAGAGAATGGTCCTGTGGGGGGTTGGGGGAAATGCCTTGTTGATGCCAGAGGCCCAAAGGAGAAGGGCAGACTGGTTCGAGCTGATAGAAAGGCAACAGTGACTCAAATAGCCACCCGTTACAACCAAGGTAGGCAGAAGAGCATTCTGAACGAAACAGTACGGCGAACTTTGAGGCAGATGGGCTAAAAAGCAGCAGAAGACCACCCCGGGTGCCACTCCTTTCAGCTAAGAACAGGAAACTGAGGCTCCAATTTCCCCAAGCTCATCGAAATTGGACAGTAGAAGATTAAAAAAACGTTGCCTGGTCCTGATGAGTCTCGTTTTTCTGCTGCGACTTTTCGATGGAAGGGTCAGAATTTGGCGTCAAACAACATGAAAGCATGGATCCATCCTGCCTTGTATCAACGGTTCAGGCTGGTGGTGGTGGTGTCATGGTGTGGGGAATATTTTCTTGGCACTCTTTGGGCCCCTTGGTACCAATTGAGCATCGTTGCAACACCTTGTTGAATCTATGCCACGAAGAATTGAGGCAGTTCTGAAGGCAAAAGGGGGTCCAACCCGTTACTAGCATGGTGTACCTAATAAAGTGGCCGGTGAGTGTATATATATATAGAGAGAGAGAGAGAGAGAGAGGGGAAAAAGAGAGATAGGTGGATCCTCTGTCCACCCTTTGCTGCTGCCAACATCACGCTGTAAATTCCTTTCCAGTGCTTCACTGTAGGCACTGACTATGAGTCTAGCAGGAGCTGCTCTCCACTACACTGGTGAGTGGGTGGCATGGCATTGTGCTCCATCAACCCCCAACCCTGTCTAATGAGAGCAGGCCACAGCGTCTTCTACAGTATAAACAGGTATCAAGTTTCCTCTGTTGGCCCACATATATAAATGCCTTAGCGTGTCAAGTGGGCATCCAACCATATGGTGGTAGTTTTTTGCTTACAAACCAACACAGATTGGAAGACAAAAAATAAAATTTTAAAAAAAAAATAAAAAATAATATATATATATATATATGTATAAATGTGTGTGAAAATAAGGGAAATAAAAGCAGTAGTGAGTCCATAAATACATGATCTTAGGTAGATTATTTTGAGGTTAAATAGAGTGGACTATTAGTCATATGTAGGGGTCAGTATGATGGATTCACAAAATTGAAATGGCACTGTTGCTCATAATCAGGACCATATTTTTAGTTTGGGTCTTACTTGCGTCCAACCTTTTAAAATTATTTGTCTGTTTTTGGAAAGAAATGGGAAATGTTAATTCGGGTTGTGTCTTTGATCTGTAAGGCCATTTTTTAACGAGTTCTGACCAGAACCTATATGGATTAAACTCCTGGCTTTTTAGTGAATAAATCATCATTAGGATAATCCTAAACGTTTGTTAAAAAAAAAAGACAACTAAAAATGATGGGGGGTAGTTAGGAAAAAGAAGGAGGTATCTTCCCTTGTTAGGTCAGAGAATAGGACATGGGCAGACAAGTCTTTCTTGTCAGTGCAGCAGCACTTCTGCAGCAGATGGCAGAGACTATCGGCAACCACAGAAAAAGATTATTGATCCATAAGCGGTACTGGTCATTGTGTGCACAGAGAAGTCCTGGCAATTGTCATTCCTGACATGAGCACAATCAGACATACTGTATCATTTCTTGCATTGAAGTTCCACCATGTAGTTTATTAGAAATGATTTTCTTACTTAAATCAGTGGTTTTCTTACCCAACCACCACTTGTGCCTGCCAGAGGGACTAAATGCATGTTGGTTATTTTAATGCTTAGAGTCTAATCCTTTTTAAGAGAAGCCTTGTAGCGCTATACATATAGGATTGGAAAAACCACAGCACTCGTTTTGATAATGCAATTCAAGAGAATTTATTGATCAAATAATAATCATCTAGTGAACATCAGAAATCATGCAGTACTCACAATAATCACATACATTTTCGCTGTCTACGTTTAGGTCCTCCTGGACCTTGGTCACGGCAGGAATATGTGGTTGCCTAGAGGAAGAGTAATTGCTGTAGATGGGCGGATAGGCAGTGTGGAGGCCCGATGTGCCTGAGTGCTGACCACAATAAGCCTATCAGTATTTCTGGCATCTGTCACAAGGCAACAACTACTTTTGTTTGGACATCAAGTTACTCCACCAGCTCTACTGCTGATCCAGAAATAACAGATCTTTTGGTTAGCCACATACAATATACTAACATCATATTTAACGTGTTTAAAACATCAGCCCTTTGATATCCCACCACACCCTTGACAGATCCTCATCTTGTAGCCTTAGGCTTTGTTCACACAATATTTTTTTTCACAAAAAGCTGTGAATGGATTCCTAGATAGATGCAGTTACATATCTGCTTCTTTTGTTCTAAAATCCATTGTATAAAATATATATACGGTTCCTAATGATTTTAAATCTTATAAATATTGTTGTTATTGAAATTTTAACCGTAAAATAATTTTATCATTTTAATAACCCTTTCTTATACTCAAGCCAGCCCAGCTAGCAGCTGATCACCGTTGGTTAGTCAACAATCAACTTTTGCTCCTGGAGGAAGTGACGCCCTACAGGGCAGATACAGTATTACACGCCAACCATTATGAAATTAAAGGGGTTGTCTCACTACTAGGATTGCTTTTTATATTAAAGATCTTGCAAAAACAAGTCACTTTGCAATATATGTCCATTAACAATATCCTACCTATTCTGAGATATCCCCTCTTGTATGGGCAGCATCAGCCCCTTAGGTTGCTATAGCTACAGACCTGTTTGATCTCTCCTGATAGGCTGCCAACACTGGTTGCTATAGCTACAGATCTGGCTTCTACTGCAGCCTAGTGGAAGCCAGTAAACACGCTCCTGAATTCAAAGTGAAACCAAGAAAACAGGACTGAGGTAAGATGAATCAATGCAGTGAGACAACCCCTTTAATGGTAATTCATGTAACACAAAGGTAGACCATGTCAGCCAAAGTTAGAGCCCATGTTAGCCATTTATTTATTAAGATGGCTAACAATCTATAATATTGAGCACCCTTGAGAGTATTGCTGACTGATTGCTAATAACTTGGCTAAGCACATTCTGAAGCGAAGGAAAACTCCTTTCAGCACCTTCCTCTCCTATGTTGGTGCCTTGGGTGAATATGATGTGTGACTGTCAACACTATCAGACAACACCCGAGGTTAGCCTTCCTGTGTTATATTGCAGTGGTAGTTCTGACTATGTACAAGTCCTGCATGACATAAATAGATGTGAGATTATATTTAAATTTGTTCTATCTCAGAAGAAAGTGTCTCTTTTAGTGCCACCCATAGGTAGAGGTAAATTATACACTTTTTCCTGTGACATCACCCCTGCATTGCTACAGAACATCAGTTATTGTCTGCTGTCTTTAACATCATGTCCTCTTTTTTTCTAAAACGAAATCTTACTAAAATTGAACTTCTTGTTAGTCTGCCATGTACTAACCAATCCAAGCAGAATATTTCTTTTTCGATGTGTAGTGCTACTATAACTGTTAGGAAACAGTCCCAAGGTCTTGTTCTCATACTATGGGGTATAGATCCACGGCACACATAAAAAGTTATGCAAACAAATTAAGTGCTTTATTTGTAAGCATATAGTAGTACAAAAATTCTATAGTGTTCTTCTTCAAATAGCCCAAGAAGTAGAGGCAAGGGTAAAAAGGAGGAGTGGGGGAAAGGCTCCAAAAATACTACTTTACAGGTAAGAGTGCAATTCAACTGGAGACTTGCACAAGAAGATTTGGATATTAGGATAAGGCCAAAGAGTTTGGGTCGTCCAAGCTTCAGTTCCTACTGGAGGAGAGGAGGGTGAGGATCCCGAAGTAACTGTGTTAGATGGCTGTTTTGTAATCCATACATCCAATGGCGAGAATCCAGGTCGGTGCTGATGTAACATGAGGGCCCTTCTTTGAGCTGTTTTGGTCAAGCCTGGTTCCTTACTCCAATAAATCCTTGAAATATATGAGACTGGGAGTGTTTTGCCTGGGATTTTGCGACGTGTCGTTCTTTGTGGCCCTTTATCAAGCTTCAGGCTGTAATAACAATGAGAATAAGTAAATAACTGAGAAGGGGGTCCTGGTTAAAAAAAGAGGGGGGAAGAAATAAGAGAAAGGGGAAGAAAGAAGGGAACCATAGTAATGAGGAGGTCGAGTCCAATAGTGAGATTAGAAGTAGTGACAGGAAGAAGAAGAGGAGCCAAGGTACAAAATATGGGGTAGAAATGTCAGGATGATGTCAGAATCATGTAGATATGGGGAAATGGAGTATAAATAAGGCATATAACACTAAATAAAAAAATAGAGACCAAGGAGTAGGTATATTAATGAGAGCACATAATAAACTGAGTTTAGGGAAGGGAAAGGTAGGAAATAGGAGGCACAGAATGATAGATGATACTAGACTATGCTCTGCTCCAGGCACTTGTCGCTCACTCTCCAGAACACACTTGATAAAGGCTCGGGAGAACCGAAATTTCATATATGGCTACACTGCTATTTCACGCCGGTCGCCGTAGAGGACACTGAGCAGAAAACCACTTTAATGGCTTAAAGATTCCCTTGCCGTCGCATTGAGGACTTTCGCCATACAAGTCAAGGTTTACCGCTATGCTTCATATTCCACTATGGGTGAAGACTTTGGATTCTGCATCTTGTCTCTGTATCGTGGATAATGGACTCAGAATAACCACATGACTTTTGATTAACAAAATAATAGCAAACTATACCTACACAAGTTAAGGCTCAGTACGAGAGATTTCATAATCTTTTGATAATTCCCCCTCTCTTTTTCCACCATTTTTCCCCTCTCCTTTTTTGTTAATTTTGTATAGAATTTTAAGCCAATATTGTGAATAAAACTCTTTTTACCTAATATTTCTACTTAGTGTGCCGTAGATTCCTCATTTTCTACTATATGGGATTACTTAATAGGGGCCCTTATCCACCGAACACCTACTTTTCCCTCTTGAGGTGTGCACACCTAACTTTACCATGTTGCATACTAGACTATGATCTGTCCTTCACTTCCTATATGCAATTGTTTACCTGTGTTTGCATTTGCACCTCAAAAAAATCTCAAGAATTCGTCTTTTCTCACCGTAGAAACAGCAAAAACTATAATTGTTCTTCTTGTCGATTCTCGTCTTGAATCCAACCGGACTCAACATCCCGCTGATTCTCTCAGACTAAATTCCTTCATAATCCATAATCTCCTGTTTCTGCCTCCGGTACTTCATACTTGCTGCACCAGTTATCTGGATTGTGCTACCCTGTACAATCAGATTAATTCACAACACTCATAAGCACTCCCTAAAAACACATACTGTTAAGGAGGCCTACCAAGATTCCAAATTGCAATCATCTCCTTGAGTCACCTACATTTTTCATATTCCATGTATGCTTATGCACTTATCTGTATATGGATGTTCAGTCTGGGTAGCAGGTTCATCCACTTTTATTTTACATAGTACATTAGGTTCAACCATGGGTGGGGAAAGATGTGCATGAAGAGAGGAGTAAAGGAAATTCTTAAGTTTCCCCCCTACTGATGAAGACATTGAAAACCCATAAGGCATGAACCAATCTGCCCTATGAGTATTACTCAACATTTATGGAAGATGACTGAACACACATTCCTCTTGTTTGATCTGTTAATATTAGCTTTGTTACTATGTAATGTTTGTTTTGTCTCTCTTTATACCCTTTACATTGTAAAGTGCTGCAGAATAAGTTAGTGCTATATAAATAAAGATAATAATTATTATTAGGGCATGTCCACACGGCACGGGTTTTCGGCCGGTTCTTCAGCCGGTTTGCGGTTTTTCAGACCGCCTGAAAAACCGGCCGAAAATGAGCACAATTGTGCTCTATGGAAAACCCGTGCAGCAGTCCCCAGCACACTCTTCCGTCCGCAAACCAGACAGAATGAGTGCTTCTCACTGGAAGAGGACGGCCGCAAAACAGGACAAATTCCGGCCGCCAAACCGGCCGGGAATTGTCCCCTGCTGTGTGGATGCACCCTTATTAGTAGTAAACATGACTAGGGATATCAGTCAAACCATACACCCAAAGATGTGCTAGTGTATGTGTTGTTAGTGTAACATTAACTATCATGTCTTTTGTATCCTAGTCAAAGGCTATGTCCCCACATTGAGCGAATTCCGATTTGAAATAATCGTCTAAAACCAAGTGTAAACCATTCCCATTTACCTCAATAGAACATATGTGTTGTAGTTCAGATTGCTTATTTTTTGGCAAGTGGTTTTTTACCGTTAAAAAATTAGAACATGCTCATTCTTTGGTTATGGAAAAGGTGTGGAAATTTACTATTGATGTCAACCTTGTGTAAAACGCACCCAAAACATTTGTATATGGTTTTTAATGCAAATCCACATCCAAAACGCCCTAGAAATGAATGGGACTAGTTTTTGATGGTAAATATCTGTGATACTTGTTGAAAACTGCGTCGGAGGACACAGTTTTCAATGGCAGAATCCGACGAATAAATATTACTCATAGTGTGGACGTACTCTTAATGCTCAGATCACACATAGATTGGTCAACCATACCGCCATATACTTACATAGTACAGTTGAAAAAAGACATATGTCCACTAAGTTCAATCCTGGGTGGAGAAAGATATGGGTAAGGGTTATAGGAAATTTTTAAGCTTTGTTTCCCCTACTGATGCAGATATGAACCAATGTGGGCAAAAGAAGACGTTTTATATGGCTACATAAGTAATAATATTATTTAGTAGTAAATAGTTATCTAAGCTTTTCTTGAAACCCTCAGCTGTTCTTGCTGTGACCAGCTCCACAGATTCACAGTTCTCATGGTGAAGAAGGCTTTCCTTCTGGATATTGAATCCTTTTGTTCTCCAGATGAAGGAAATGTCCCCTTGTCTTTTGAGGGGGTTTTACATGAAATAGCTTTTCACCATACTATTTATATACTTATATAAATTAATCATATCTCCCAGTAGCCGTCTTTTCACAAGACTAAATAAATTTAATTTGTTTAACTTTTCCTTATAACTAAGATGCTGCATTCCCCTTATTAGTTTGGTTGCTCGCATTTGCACTTTCTCAAGCTCCACTACATCTTTTCTATAAACTGGAGCCCAGAACTGGACGGCATATTCCAAATGAGGTCTCACCAATGCTTTATACAGCGGTAATATTACATCTCTGTCCCACGAGTCCATGCCTCTTTTGGTACATGCCAATGTGTTGCTTGCCTTAGAGGCAGCTCATTGACACTGCATACTGTTCTGTAATCTATGATGTACAAGTACACCCAGTTCCTTCTCAACAAGTGATTCCCCCAGCATGGAATTATAAAGTGTATCCATCAGCCCAAAACCAGGTCCTTTTGGCTTCTTTTTAGACCACTAGACCTTGGTACACCTTTTTGTTTTGCTTAGTGGAATAGTGCATGGACTACACTATTACATACAGAAGCATCCACTAAAAAAAAGTATGCTGTGTACTATATGTTATTCTAACGTGGGAGCTTATGGGCACAGATGCCAGATATATACAGCTTCTGTTGGAGGAACAGATTGGTAAGTCCTCCTGACATACAAGTCTGATGGACACTCCAAACCTCAGTGTGAAAAGAGCCTTAGAGATGCATGGAGTAGCAGCCTGTGAAGCAGCCAGGTTGTCATCCACATCCAGCCTTAGCAAAGTTCTGTTTCTTGCCTGGAGCGGATGCTTAATATCAGTCCCTGCAGTATTTAGAGAGAGGACAATATAAAGCTAGGTTTATGAGTAAGATTTTGCTGGTTGATAAAGCTCTTTTACAGGTGGGTGTCTCCCTTTTTGCAGCGGTGTAAAATATTTTGTCATTTCATAAAAAACAAGTATATGAAACCTTCAGCTCTATTCCATATTTTAACATTTGTAAGAGAATAGACATTGCCTTTCTTGTAGTGAAAGGATCTGAGGCATGGAGGGTGAAATGCAGGCATTCCTTTGTTATCCTAAATACTTGGGGGAAAGTAAATGTAAGTGAAAGGGCATTGTAAGGTTGCCTGCTTTCTGGATTAAGGTCTTGCTCTAGAGATTTCCATGGTGATGTTAGCAGGGAAGGAGAACTGCATCTTTTACTTTCTGTGGCATAAAGAACAATGCATTCCAGCAGCTAATTTATTACTCCTTTCTACAATGTACCCCATTCTACATTGCTTTGTATTTGCTTTAACATCAGTTAGGACAACTTTTTCTGTACAGTGGTGCACATTTATGGTATTGTATTGATGCCAGGTTTTTAATTCCTATCTACAATGTTTTGCCTCACTTTATATACAAGTGGACATTGAATTAACAAAACTAGGGTAAGCTATATCATGGTCTGTTTAAACTTTTCACACTGCATATTCTTTTGCTCACCTCTAAAAAATAAATTTTGATTAGGCTCTGTACACATTACTGTCATGATTTTCATTAGACCGAAACCGTGACAGCAATTCTGAAGCCACTAAAATGGACACTAAGGCTAAGTTCACACGGCATAATTGCGGGGCGTAATTACGCGGGTGGGGGGGGGGGGGGGGCTGGAAGCCCGCCGGCCCCAAAGAAATTAATTACTAGCGGCGCGTATTCGTCGCTAGTGATTGACATGTCACGTATCTCCCCCCCGCGGCGTATTGTGCGAGCGGGGAGAGGAGGCGTAATCCGTAGTTCTCTATGAGAACTGTGGATTACCGTAATGACTGGGGCACTTTTCGCCCCATATTGAGCACAGTATGGTGCGAAATACGGGGCAAAATACATCCCAATTTAAGCCGTGTGAACATAGCCTAATGGTGCCTGGCAGCCCTTATTGACTTGTGTGGTGTCCAACATTTGGACTGGAAGAGTAGCACATTATTGTTTGCTATTCTTTCTCTCGAATCTGGCAGAACTTCTCCCGGTGGATACAATCCTCTGATACTAGTTTGATAAGAGCCTTAAAAGGTTGAAAAGGATTAGTAAAAGGGATCCACTATTTTTGGGGATCCACTATTTTTTAAACAGTGCATTTCCGGAATGGCTTGTGTAACACAGAGCCATTCAAATGGATAAAGGTGAGTTGCAATAGCAGACACAGCTCATTGACAAAGTGGCGCTCTTATTATTTCATAATTTAAGCATGTTTTGAAAACCTTTTACAAATAAGTTTAAGATGGTTTTTGATTTTTAAGAGACCTCTGAAGAAACACAGAGGTTGTAGTAGTGAAATGATTTTATTATGGGCTGTCTTCTAGGAGGACCTCTATTTTTTGTTATACATTTTATGGAGTTTTAAGGCCACATCTATGAAAACTGTCTAAGTCATCAATCAGAGTGCCCCTTTCATTTTGATTGTGCTCTAGAAAAATGAGTGGGGCACTTTGATTGGTTGCTATGGACAACAAATTGAATTTTAGACCTAGACAGTTTTCATACATGTGGTCCTTAGTGTAGCTTCAGACGTCAATTGTAAAATACCTGTTGGAATCTATAGCAGATTTCGAACGTATTTTACAGACAGTTTTTGTCCCTTTTTTGGGCGGATTTTGCAGTTGGATTTTCGGAAATCCAACAGAACAATGTACATATTCCAAGTTTTTTGCAAAGCCGTTGGTTTTGAAATCCAACCTCAAAAAATCCATGCCCTGTAGACTAGCGGTTTGATTTTCTATTGGAGATGGTTAACAGTTGGTTTTGAAACTGATGACAAATCTGAAAACAGTTATAAAAACCGTCTATAAATCCTTGTCTTGTAGACGGGACCTTATTATTCAGAATTTACATTTTTATATTGTAAAACATTAATTAAGTTGTTAAGATCTGATATGTTCAGAACTTTGTAAAGACAGAATTTTGGATCATCCTTTTGGGTATTTGAGCAAAATCATTAGATCTTGAGGAGTCAGTTTTGTGTGAAGTTGGAGTTGGTTAGAATGTAGTAGTGCCAACACTGGCTTTAAAATGAGAAATATAAATTGTATTTTAATATCTTATAGCTAAATTATTATATTCATAGCTTGTTGTAGAAAGTTAAGACATGTTGGGTGACATGTATGATTTAAGGCGCTTAGATGCCAATTTTTTATGCACATTAGAATAGTATAGAATACGCCTGATTTATGAACCCGGTCTACTGCGGGTCATAAATCAGGCGCTTTCTAGTGCAGAAACGACACTTCTAGCTCTGGTATACCACTTTGAAAGTGGTTTACCTGTTCCAGCAGTAATGCGCCTGGAATTTCTTTACTGAAGCTATAAATCTATAACTTCGTATGGTTCTAATGTGCCACGCCTCCCGCACACTCCACGAAATCAGGTGCATTACAAAGTGCTGCAGGCGCTCTGTAATGCGCCTGATATTGGCGTGTGCAGGAGATTTAAAACTATAGCGAACTATCGCCCCATTTATACATGTCGCCCGTTATGTTCTAGGATGTTCTATGTACTACAGTGAATACTAGAGAAAACAATTAGTTGCAAATTTACTATAAAAAATGCTAAAGTAAAAAATTTGTAACTAGTTTACTAAACAAAATACCGAAGAGAAGATTTAGTAACAAGTTTACTACACATTTTGACAATAAATAATTAGTAACAAATTTAATACACAAAATTATAGAGTAAATTATTAGTAACAAGTTTACTAAGGAAAATACTAAAGAAAATATTTAGTAATAAGTTTGCTACACATAGTAACAGTAAATTGTAACAAAATATTAAAAGAAATTATTAGTATCAAGTTTACAGGACTAAATAATTAGTAACAAGTTTACTACAGTAAATACTAGAGTAACTAATTAGTAACAACAAATTTGCTACTGAAAATGCTGCTAAATAAGTTTAAATTTTAGAGAAGTTTAGTTTACAATACAAATATTAGAACTAATAATTATTAATCCCTTACTACAGTAAATTTGTTACAATTGATTACCATGTAGGAGGTGGTCAAAGTGTGGAAAAATAAAGGTCAGATATTTTCCTCACAACAAAGATAAAGCTTTCCTAACTACATATAATCAAGACCCTCTTACCTAGCTGGTACACATGCTGCTCCAGTTTTTTCAATGTAACTACTTAAGGGAGCTATCCGGGAGTTTAAAGGTTTCATTATTATTATTATTATTTATTTTAATGCGCCATTGATTCCATGGCGCTGTACATTCAAGGGGGTTACATACATTACATAAGTCAAACAAGTACAGTGATAAGTGATGAATGACAATTGGCATGACAGAGGGAGAGAGGACCCTACATGCGAGGGCTTACAATCTACAAGGAGGGGGAAAGAGACAGAAGGTGGGGAGAACACTATAAACAGCATTTATATGGAAAAGTAAAGATATTCCTCTATCTTCAAGTGTTTCTTTTCTGTTACCTCTTTATTCATCATACAATCCACTTTTTGCAGTGAAACTACCTGCTTGTGGGAGTGTCAGTAGTTCTCCAGCAGGTCTTTCTTTCAAGTCCCTGACTGCATTGCAATCTAGGTCTTCCACCCACAGTTATCACTGCTAGACATTGTACTGACATTAGTGTGTAATCACCCCCAGCTCTGTACTTGCTTGATAATGATAATAGCTAGGACTTACGAGTCATTGTGTAAACTGTACAGTACTGCAGTCATTATTTTCAATACAGCAGTGCATGACCCCCAGCTCTGAACTGCTGTTCTCTGCTCCCATTACTAAGCTCTGCCAGCAGGACTCAAAGATAAACAAACAATTCCAGTCCTTTGTAATTAATCTAATGTAATTACTTCTATTCACTTGCAAGCTACACTCTGACAAGTGAATGCAGCCAGATTGTTCTGGCTCTGCTCAAGTTACATCCACTGCATGGGAGAGTTCCTGAACTGAGTCTGGTTTTAAAGCATACCCACCTAGTAATGACATAATTTTCTCTGAGGTCATGTGATCAATGAATGTCACATGGTTTGTGGGAGGCAGGGAGAAGAGAGGACAGGGCTCTTTGCCTGGTTCTGCACAGCAGGACAGGTAAATAATTTTTAAAAAGTATGAATTACAAAGTTTAATTTAACACAGTTGTGAGTCCCAGAGAACCCCATTACATTTTATCTACTGGAGGCATTTGCTAAGAAGACAGGAGAATGTCAGGTGATCTTGTAACTAGAATATTATGTTGCGCTGTAAGGTTAGGAGAGTGAAGACATTTTTATACAAATTTTATCTACCTAAAGACTAATTTGTTATACAAATATCATTATGTGAGTAGCAATGATATAGTTAATTAAATCAAGCATTTCTTCATACCTAAAGACATGCAACGGTCTATATGGTTTCCAATTTGCTCTCATTGCCTATTTACATTGATATGGGGTTTGTCCATTTTATTGAAAAACTGTCAGCAGGTCGAAAAAGGATAAAAAAAACCCCAAAAACCTTCCTTTTGAAACTTGCTCTGTTCCAGTGCCGCTGCCACATCTGGTATCATGTTCATTGTTCACCACTGGTCTGAACTGCCATTGAACAGAATGGAGAGTAGTGCACAATAACAACCTAGGCCCCATTCTGCTTAGAGACTTTCGGGGGCTCATTCTCGAGATAGTGACCCACACTTATCAGACTTTTATGGCAAATCCCTTTGATATGCCATAAATGTCCATGATGGGAACACCACTTTAAAATTCCCAACTGTGGATAAGCAGCATTTTCATAGAAAAATCTACAACTACGGATTGATTGGAGATTTTGAATCACTTAATGAAGTCAGTTGAGAAAATCTTCAATGAATATGTAGCATGATAACAACTTAAAGGGATATTCCTCATGTAGACAATTGGAAATAAAGACAATTACAAAGTACATTGCTGTTCAGACCTTGCTTCATTTCAGAGTTAGATCAGTTTTGATCTCCTGCTTGTTTACACAAGATTCTCTAGTTACCAACCTTCACGGCTTGTGGTGTTACTCCTTGCTGTGTCTTTTAAGCAGGAAAGAGCTTGCTTCTTACTGACTGCTTTTACTTCTCTACTAAAAAAAACGTAACTTTAACCATTTGAGTTACTCACTAGAGAAAAGCCTTGTGACACCCTGTCAGGTTTGCAGAGCACTTTACTATGTATTTATATAAAAAATAACAGAGTCCCTCAGCAGCGAACAGTGTGTGTTGGCAGCATGGAAGTTTTTCTCTTTCACTAGAAGATACCTCTCAAAATAAATATAACTCATCTAGCTTACATTTATAGTCAGCTCCTCCAATTTCCCTATAACAGGCTAAACTAGGAACAGAAACTAGGAGGGCTGAAATGGCAGTCACTGCTGTAGAACCACCCACAGCCTGCACAGGAAGCTTGAGCCTTAAAGGGGGTTGTATCATTTAATTAAATGGTCTTCAGAATAAGGGGACAGTGAAAACAAACAACTTTGCAATTGGATGTCATTAGCAAAGCTGTCTTGTTTTCACAGTGTTGCTGGTCGGATTCCTCCTCCTGTCCTGTGGTTGGCTGATGGCTCTACTAATTTACATTCTGTCAGGTCCCCGGTCGGATTCACGGGAGCATGCATTCCTGCCTCTCTCACTCAGAGTAAGGGACCAGTAGGAATTTCACTCTGCACAGCCAGAAGAAACACAATAACACTGCAGGGCTTCTACAATCAGAAAACAGCAGAAATGTGCCTCGATCCCTGCTTCTCTCACTCAGATTAAGGGGCCGCAGCAATTTCACTCTGCACAACCAGCAGAAACACATTGCAGCTGATTCTAGAATCAGAAAACAGCAAAATTGTGCCATGGTGCCTAACTCTCTGCATAGAAGGGGGATCTGGGGCGTTCATGGGAAACACTGGATTCAACTGTAACAAACCTCCAGCTTAGAGAGGAAAAGAGATCATAAAAGACTGTCTAGATTGAATGCAGTTATGTGGTATTTAAACAGCTCTTACAAAATAAGACTGCATGGAGAGGACCAGTGAGATGTAGACTCAGACAGAGGGGGGGGGGGGACAGGGCTCGGGAGTGAGCATGAACAGTGAAGGGGGGATGAGGTCATCACCCTCCAGTTAAGAAACACCCAGCTGGGAGGGGAAGAAACGCCCCTGGATTTGTAGAGCTGAGAAATTGAAAATACTTTGAAACACACGAACTGAAGAAGCGATACATCCCCTTTAAGCAGGGGGAGTAGAGCAGGTCCTCTAAAAACAGCCATATGGGAAAAACCCTATAAATTGACCTGATGCAGAATTAAACTCCACCTTGTCTAGGTGCTCTGATTTCTTCCCATATCCAAAAGAATCTAAAGAATATACTGATATCAATTGGCATCCTTTAAAAATTAGCCTTAGTACATACATCTGTAAAAAGTAGTAAGTTAGATTACAAATGCCTTTGAGGACAAGGAATGGTATGAACAATGACTCTGTACAGTACTGAGTAATATATTGGTGCAATATCAGACTGACGTTGTAAGCCCCATAGAAATGTACTGTACATTTGTAGTCATCTTGTCAACATGGCTGCTGAGATCCAATGCAAATTATGTTTAATAATGATATTAAAAAGAGAATAATCATCAGTTTATACATTTTATACAGTTTCTTTTCTTTATTCCCTGATTGCTTGTATTATAAATGAGGAACTGAATTTCCTCTAGAGATTCCAAGACACCGAGTGAAAGTAAACCATATGTATTAATTGTAGGTAAAGCACTATGCCGATCAATCCCTTAGTGATCAATGTTTTTCCTAGTTTGTATTCTGTATCCTAACAGGAGTAAGATGGTACGGTAAAAGCTGACTGGTATTTATCACACTTTCTGTATAGCACTGTCTTTCTTCCACTAAGGAATTTAATAAATGATTTCTATTGCAGCTGTCACAGTAGTATATGACAGCAGGGAAAGGCAAAGACAATCTCAGTGTAACAAAATGGCTTGTACTATACAGCAACAGTTGTCAGCATTTCATAGAAAAGTTCCCACAAGGGCTCCTATATGATGCTTAGCTATTTCTGGGTTTTGATAGAATACAACATTGTAGCGGCCTTTGTAGAAATCTTGGTCTGTTTCTTTAAATTTGGCGATGTTAAATGTTCACACGGCAGTAATTGCGGGACGTATTTTGCCCCGCAATTACGCCGTGTGTACGGGGGCACGGCCCCATAGACAATCATTATTCTCGGCACGTATACGGCGTGAATAATTGACATGTCACTTCTCTCCCTGCTCGCCGTATTGTGCGAGCAGGGAGAGGAGACGTAATCCATAGTTCTCTATGAGAACTGTGGATTACCGTAATGACTGGGACGTATCTCGCCCCAGTATGGTGCAAAATACGGGGCGAGATACATCCCATTTTAAGCCGTGTAAACAAAGCCGGCATATTTCCACTTTTGAATATCATTCTGCAGTGTGCATACATAGTGAAGATGCTTTTATTCAGTTAACCGCTTTGTAAAAATACTTTGCATGTAGCAGTTATTCCAAAGGGTTTCCTCAATCCCCTAATTCAACTACATGTGCACTTAATCAACAATGAAAACCCGCTATACAGCTTCATAGCTTAGTAACTTTATTCTCGTGTCTTCAAGCATATGACATAAATAGCATTTTTGCATGTGAAAAAAGTTTGCTTTAAAAAACATGCAAGTATATACCAGGTAAATACCTTACAAACACTTATCCCACGAAGGGTAGTAAGGAGCTGCACGGAGAAGCTTGACAAAGAGGGCAGAGACCCTCAAAACGTCGCTCTGTATGCTTCCGTGCAGCTCCTTACTACCCTTCGTGTTATAATTATTTGTATGTTATTTACCTTATATTAACCTTCATGTTTTTTAATCCAAAATTTTTTCAAATGAAAAATTGATATTTATGTCATATGCTTGAAGACACGAGAATAACGTTACTAAGCTATGAAGCTGTATAGCGGGTTTCCATTGTTGATTAAGTGCACATACATAGTGAAGCTACATAAAAAGTTAAAGGAGTTGCCCATTATTAAAAAAACAAAAACAACTCTGTTGGTCGAGGGAAGAGGAGGGCTACAAATAAAAATAATAAAAAACCTTAATTCACCTGTGAAGGCCAGTCTTGTTCAACCCCACCCCTGCTTTGGTGCTTTCTGCCTTTAAAGGGGCTGTCTCACTACGATTTTCCCAGGCGTGCTTTGTCTTTAGCTTACAGCTTCAAATCCAGGGGTGTGTCTCTCCTTCCAGTACGCGTGTCTTCCCTCACTGAGGAGTGGTGACATAATCACACCCCTCCCTGCGCCTTCGTTATTCATCATCATTATCATTCTGTGTGAGCAGTGGGAGAGGATGTCACAGCACTGCAGACCTCCTGCAATGGTTCTCATGCCTGCAGAGAAAGTTAGTATTCTGTGCCATTTTGTCAGTGTGAATTTTGAAATAAAACATTCAGTATATAATAGTATAGAGGTTTTCGAGGCTTAGTGAACTGGCCAGCCATTTCTAAATCATGACGAGTTTTATGAGGAAATTTTTTTGCATTTTCACTTTACAATGTTCTCAACAAGTTGAGAACTGTATTAGACATATCTGTCTTTCGGATCTGAGGGTTTAGTTGTCGGAGCTTTTAGCATCCAATATTTTAACCCTTTATGGTCATTATAGAGATACCTTTCTTTAAATGGTCACTAACTTTTCAACCAACTTTTCAGGATACCGTCATTTGTGAGCAGCACTATTTCTAGATGTTAAATGACTTCTATGGGTCATTTTTCACTAGTTTTTCTCTCTGCAGTTCCATATTGAATTTTCAGTTCTTCCTGAGGTACTGCATGGATGGGGACTAGCTGCCATGAAGTCTCATGTAGCCTACACCGCATACATACACACAGACACACATGCATAAAATCTGTACCCTCAAAATTTGCAGCATTTTGGAGGAAATTATAGAGTCCCAGTACTGGGGTTAGATAAAACACTTACTTAAAGGGAACTTCTCAGGTGGTTTATGCTGAGAGCATTGGAAGTCCTGTTTACCCACCCAAATACAGTGATTGACAGCTTTCCCTGCATCAGTGTGTGAACAAAGCTAACTGTAAATCATTTTTTCTGGGCGAGGTCAGCAGAACTTTTAGGGCATTTCCCACGGCACAGGATTTCAGTCGGATTTACAGGTGGTTTTCTGATTTGAAAGTGTCTGGAAACGGGCTGTCAATCTTTTACATTGACTTTAATGGAAAATCTGTACAGCAGTCTCCACTGCATGGAATTTCCGCCGCCCGTGTTTTTACACCGCCAGCGGTCCGAAAAACTTAGAACATGTTCATTCTTTCGCCCGGTTTTCAGGCGGAACATGAACATGTGGGTACGAAGGCTGAGGGCTTGAATCCGCGGACAACAGCCGTCCCCCTGCGTGCTAAAAAAGACCAAATACCAGTCGGCATTTCTGACCGGTATTTGGTCTTTGCCGTGTAAACGCAGCCTTATTTTCACTTTCACAGATTCTCTCTGCTTTTTACTCAAATTCAGTATCAAAACATATTAATCTATATATCACAGAGCTCCTCTTCTCTCCTTCTATTATATCCTGATCTCAGGGCAGCCTAGATCACCTGACGGGTTCCCTTTGTAGGGAATCTATCGCAATTTTCTTTTAATAATTAAAACATGCTATCGATACAAATTAATGTAAAAATATTGCTCACTCCTTGCTTTTTAGGCATTTTCTGCACCTGGAAGTCCTTGTTGGCTTTAACATCCAAAAATCCAAAATTCTCATGCTTGTTTAAAACCATTACTTCTTTATTATTATTTCATTAAAAACTGCATGATGTTGTGGAACAACCTACAGCACTAAGTGTCAAAAACTTTCACGTTTCAAACCCAGTAAGGGTGCGTTCCCACGACACAGGACAAATATCGACCGGTTTGCCGGCCGGTATTTGTCCTGTTTTGCGGCCATCCCCACACCTGCAGGGGTGGCGGGTTCCAGGCACAGGCTATTTTCGCCGGTTCAGGCGGTCGTGCCCCCCCCCCCCCCCCCCCCCCAAAAATCCCCCGGAAAAAACCCTCAGGGGGGGACGCCCCCCAAGACCCAATTGTTTTTTTTGGGCCCGGGTTTTTTCAGGCGGTCTGCAAAACCGCAAACCGGCTGAAAAACCGTCCGAAAACCGGTGCCGTGGGGACATGCTCTAAAGGTTCTTGATCCCAACATGTTGTGCCGTTTTTAATGGAATATTAATAGAGAAGTAACAATTTTATACAAGCATCAGGATCTTGAATTTGCTACTGATACATATTCTTTTCTTCTTAGCCGTTGTTATTTTCCGATTATAGATTTTTTACTTCTTTTGTCTGTTTATGATGATGGAAGCAGCCATCTCTCTGGATCTACTTTTAAGGGTATTTAAAGAGATGCTTTATAGAAGATAGGGGCCTGTGAACAGGAGCAAACCCATTTACTTCTATAGAATAGTCTTCTAGGCATGCTCTGTGACCTGGGAAGAAGTCACTGTGCAGGGAGGAGGAGAGAGTAAGCTGTGACATATTCTATCTGGCGGAATATACAACTTGTTGCATATTCCGCCAGATTCTGTTTAGATTTACCATCGGCCCCGGACATTGGATATACAGGGCCAACGGCACATCCAACCGCAGTTTTAGCACAAATCAGCGACAAGAGCCACGACCCTGCTGTGGTCCAGCAGTGATGAAATGCTGTTGGATTTTCAATAGTATTTTGTCAAATGCTGTGTGGACTTAGCCTTAGACTATTATTAGATCTCGTGACCAAAGTGAAAACTTCAGGGTTTAAAAAAAATATTAATGGTGATAAGGGAGATAAAAAAAATCACAACCAAAAATTCTTAAAATATGTGTTTAATGTAAAAACATGTTAAAAAAAATAGGTATTTTTCTGATCACACATTCCCTTTAGGTTTCAGGAAGTTTCTCTGTCTGCCTCACTATACAGCGCTCTCATCTTCCCTTCTCCCCACTGTATAGACTTCTATAGGCAGCAGTAAAATGATACTTCAGTAACCTGATCCTTCTTGAGAGGTTTTTGCAGACTGAGTAATGAGGTTAGGAGGGAAGTGAGGGAGGGAAGGACAGCAGCCTGTTTAAATGG
>JAODAL010057431.1:0-22681 GCA_025379985.1 Phyllomedusa bahiana
AAAAAACGTAAGTTATGTTTTGATTAAAAAACGGTATTTTTTGCACCGTTCAATTCAACAGTGGGGTAAATAGAAATGCGTATTTAAGATTTACGTAGATGCTGCGTCAATGACAGTGCTGGGTGCGCAAAAGTCAAAAAACACGTAAACTGCTATGTTTTGATATAGTAAACGGTATTTTTGCACCTTTCAATTCACCTGTGGTGAATATAGAATTGCTGTTTTAAGATTTACGTAGATGTTTGCGTCAATGAACAGGCTGGGTGCGCAAAAGTCAAAAAACATGAAAACTGTTATGTTTTGATATAATAAACTGTATTTTTTGCACCTTTCAATTCACCTGTGGTGAATATAGATTTGCTTTTTTAAGATTTACGTAGATGCTGCGTCAATGAACAGTGCTGGGTGCGCAAAAGTAAAAAAACACTTAAATTTTATTTTTTTATATAATAAACTTTTTTTTTTGCACCTTTCAATTCACCTGTGGTGAATATAGAATTGCTGTTTTAAGATTTACGTAGATGCGGGCGTCAATGAACAGTGCTGGGTGCGCAAAAGTAAAAAAACACGTAAACTGTTATGTTTTGAAAAATAAACTGTATTTTTTGCACCTTTCAATGCCCCTGTGGTGAATATAGAATTGCTGTTTTGATTTACGTAGATGCTGCGTCAATGAACAGTGCTGGGTGCGCAAAAGTCAAAAAACACGTAACTGTGATGTTTTCGTACGATACACGGTATTTTTGGAAACAAACAACCTGTGCTGACTACAAGATTGCTGGTTTGTAATTTTAAAGTGCAAGGTGGATATATAAAACATCACCGGTGTAAATGGTTTAAAATTGAACACCTATCGAAATGTATACTGATAATAAAAGTGGAGTTTTGCAGCTAACAAAGAGACCTGCAGTTACTAGAAATTATTGTTTATCCAATATAATTTCCCAGGCTGCCCAATTTTCCCGGAAATTTATTTCAATAGCAAACAGTTAAAATAAAATCTCTAATCTAACTAATTGGAAGGATCACAGCTAATAGTAGAGGTTTCTCTGTGCAGAAATAGACTAATTTCGCTGAGCTGTTTGGCCACAGGCAGAGCGCACGTCCTTCTGCTCTGAGACACTGAGAGACACTGAGGCTGAACAGGAAACGCTGTTCTATGTAAAACGAGGTCATGTTTAATTTTTCCCCGCCAAAACGCAACCATACACATCCCAGTCCCTGACGTCGGGACACACATCTCACCCTGCTCTATTCTGTAATCTGATTTGCTGGCCGCCAAAATTACAGGAAGCGCCGAAAAAGGCGCGATCTTAATAGATGATGCACAGATTTTAACCTTAATTATCGCATGATCTGGAAATTTTCGATCACCATAAAAACCTTGCCGATTTCAACTTTGTCGATAAAAATCGCTCAACACTAATCAAGAAGTCTACTGTATGCAACTTTATGCTGTGCAGTTACGTTCATTTTGGCATAAAGTTAAGCAAAACTTACACCTCCAATGTATGGTCGTAAAGGTGAGATACGAGTGGCCTGAATACTAAAGACTCTTAAACATTTTCTTCTTTGTCAACTGAAATGTATACTAAAATATGAGTGTTGTACTATGTAAACACTTCAGGCAGGTGTGGAAAAAACCCTGAAAAAATGCTGCTAATTAGACACCGACCATCAGGTATAAACTCCAAATGTATTCTGCATGTTCTGCAGAACAACAACATAGAAAGGGATTCTTTACTGTAAGAGCAATGAGACTGTGGAACTCTCTGCCAGGAAACTTGTCATGATGAATTGACTGAGTTCAAAAAGGGTTTAGCTGCATTTCTGGAGCGTAATAGTATAACATGTTATAGTGACTAGGATTCTGAAGAAGAGGCGTTGACCTTTTATTCCAATTGCCAGATTGGAGTCGGGAAGGAATTTTTTTTCCCTAAAATGATGACAATTGGCTTCTACTTCATGGGTAACTATGTAAGACAGAAAACAGCCAATGTCATCAAATGGTGTAAGCGGGTGATTGATTAGCGGTCAAGAAAGTAATTGCAATCAGGCAGAATATATAAAAAATGAAAGGTTTATTATATAAATAGAAATAGAATGATACTTAGCTGCAGTTACAGATGTTATCGATGCATAGTTGTTACAAGGTGAAACGGGGAGCTCCGCTGTACCTCAAAGTACATCCCATTTCGTCCCATGACACAGCAAAGGGTGCTGGGCGCGAGGCCCCAGCCGAAGCTAGCTCTCAATGGCACATCAAGCCTTTTTATCCTAGTCAGAGCTGTCTCCCTAAACTCTCAGGATGCCCAAACATAGTATCTCTTATGTTTAAGTTGTATAGTCAGCATTACCAGAGACTTTAGAATTATCTGACCATCCATACATGGGGCGGTATAAGTGCTTGAGAAGAATTGTATGACATCAGCTCTGATCAGTATGGTGGGGGGGAGAGTCTGCTTTGAACTACTGAATGGCAAAGCAGGGATCACCAAGGTCAAACACTGTGAGCAGAAATAGACCATAATGACATGACAGCTGTCCTCACACGCAGCAAATACACAGGCATATATATAATAAAGACTGGATACGATATATGTATCAATACATATTTCTATATCACATCTAATAAGACACATTATATAATTTCCATCCTATTACACTGGTTGTCCACCTCAGCAGAAAAAGGAAGGAGCAGCTCTAGGGATACCAGTAAAATTTAAAAAATGAATACTCACCATCCTCAAGTACAAAATTCCAACACTGCAACTCCCAGGTCTAGTGTTGACATTGTGTCACTTTTGAATGGGGACATCATCACTGCAGACGCTGATTAACTGCAGGACATACATGCCTCTACTGACATCACCATTGGGAGCTTTTCATTTCTAAACGGTGATATAATTTAGAGTCACATGACCGATACAGCTAATCAGTGCCTGCAGTGATGCCCCCTCAAAAGTGACACAATGCCAACAGAAGCTGCTGTCCTACCATGCTGGAGAGACTTTTGCTCCATTATAAATGGATGGAGAGTCAAGCCTCTCCTCTGTGTCAGGATAGGGACCTGGAATTGGAAAAGAGCAGATCACTGGGGAGCTCTTAAGCAGCACCAGTGGCGGACAGGTAGGTAAATATTAGGGTAAATATTACGCCGTTTTGAATACATTTTTCGGATCCGAAAATTGAGCTGTGTGTTTGGATGCATTTTTGCTGCAGCAGGATCACGCCCTATAGTTTTAAATAGTTTTAAATAGGGCATCTGCTGTGTAAAACGGATCAAGAATTAACATGACAATTCTTTGAACGGATCCGAAAGACTCATCAGAAAGACGCATGTAAACACTCATCGGAGATCACTCGTCTGAACACATTGCACATTGTTAGATGAGTGTTTGGGTCTGTTTAGGGTCTGATAGACAGATCCAAACACGCATCTAAGAAACACTGTGTGAACATACCCTTAGTTTTTTTTGTTTTTTTTACTTCCACCCTGGAAAAACTAAATTAATGGTAAAGAAGCTCACAGTTTATGAATAGAAATCTTACTGAATTGGGTTATGAAACAATCTCATAGTAGTGCCCTTCAGATTACTCTTCTTATTGTTTGCACAGCCAGTGACAGTTAAAACCTCCATCCACATTAGACAAAAGTGCTAATTGTGTTATGTATATGAGGTCTTCTGACTCAAGAAGGATTGGGCATGTTGAATTTCAGTACAAAATCCTATTTTTTCCATAAAGATAAGCTACTGCCAGAGGTGTCTCACAGTGGCTTTCTCTACTCTCCCTATTGTAACCAGTTGCAGATGCATGTGTATGAGAGAGTCAGAGTAATAGCTGTCAGCTGAATGAGTGCTTGGGTGACAGCTATTGAAGCTATATGGACACATGGACAACAAAGTAAAAAAATAAGTGACTTCATTATAACTACTTTTCCCCTATAGCTGAAAATTATGATAGAATGTGGGAAGCTAATGAAATAAAAACAGAAACATTTTAAGGGGGGAGTGCTTTTTCTGTTCTTCAGTTGTTATTGGCTGCAGCGATGTACGTGATGTCATTGGTGGGGAACTAACAAGGGACACCAGAGCTTGGGTGCAGATATACAGGTGAGTACCGTTTTTTTATGAGCGTGGAAAGCAATGAGAAAGTTTAAAAAAAATTTGGAAAACCTCTTTCAGCTACAGTGTATTGTCTGAGGGGAGTTCAAGGGTAAGTGCACACCTAACAGAAACTTCCCATCTGTGTGTCACTTGCAGATTTTTTTTTTTGCAGATTTTGCAAGAGATTTTGCAATGGGTGAAATCAGTAGTGACTTTCTACAGAGTTTGCACCTCATAGATTTTGAATTTACACTGCATGGCAATTTTCACATGAAAATGTGTAGAACATGTCAATATAATTTTGTTAAATCTCATCTAAGTGCCATGTGTCTGTACTCGTATGTGTATCTTTTATTTTACCTAGGAAAATGTACAAATGTTATTTTTATGATCAAATGCCCAGTTGGGAAGAATGTCCCTTCCATATGCTGTCCACTATGTTTTGGCCTGCAACTCCTAAAGAGGATCTATTAGCACCACACAAAATCACAAAACGTCATAGTAGGTAAGTTCTAAGACTTTTCTCAAATACATATCATTAGCAAACCAGGTGATTTCCCTAATGTTACAGTGATAAACAAAGGTTCTACTTCATTTTAGCAGAGAGAGTTCACAACCTGGTGAGATTCCTTCTCTAGGAGACATTAGCTTTGTGCTCTAGGGAGAGTGGATTCTATACCAGTTAATTGAATAATAAATTGAGCTGTGTGCACAGATCCAGCCAGGATTCAGGTGATTCATTGGTCCATAGAATACAATAAGAGAATTGATTCAACTGTTTTTCTCATAACTACTTAATAAAAGTGAATCACAAATAAGGTGAACTAAATTCATTTATGCAATGGGCAACAAATCAGCAAAACTCGAATCCTTGTGTATTATGCAGTTCAGTTAAAGAAGAAGTATACACACATGGACAAAATTGGTGGTACTCTTCCATTAAAGAAAGCAAAAAAACACAATGGGCACTGAAATAACTTGAAACTGTGAAAAGTAATAATAAATTAAAAAGAAAAAAAGAAAGAAAGAAAGAAACTAGCCTTGACAACCTAGGTACCCCTATAAAAAAATTAAAATATTATGACCATAGGGAAATGTTAAACTAAGGTATGTCCTGTAAAAGTAGTCACTGTGCTGTTTGGTATCATGGTATGTACCATACTGACCATGGACCAAAGGAAGCTAAAGAGAGAGTTGTTTTAAGAGATTAGAAATAATAATTTTATTAAGAATTATTATATAAAAACACATTAAAGGTAAAGTCTATAAAACCTATGGAACTATAGCCAATCTCCCTGGATGTGGCAGCAAGAAAAAAATTTATGATAAATTGAGGAGACAAATAACAAGAATGGTAGCCACAGAGCCCAGAATAATGTTCAAAAAATCATAGGTGAACTCCAAGATCAAGGTACATCAGTGTCAGGTCACACCATATGTTGATGTTTTTGCTAAAGTGGACTTAATGAAAGATGACAGAGGAGGAAACCACTATTGAAGGCAAATCCTAAAAAAGAGAGACTGGACTTTGCCAAAACTTATATTGAGTTCTGGGAGAATGTCCTTTGGACAGATGATATAAAACTGGAGCTTTTTGGCAAGTCCCATCAGCTTTATATTCTCAGATGCAAAAATGAAGCATAAAAAATAGAACATTGCACCTATTGTGAAACATGGAAGAGGCTCGGTTATGTTTTGGGGCTCCTTTGCTGTATCCAGCACAGGGTGTCATGAATCTGTACAGGGTACAATGAAATTACTAAACTCTCAAGACATTATGGAGCGATATGTGTTTTCCCTACAGGATAGAAACATCCAAGAATGTCTGAAAGCAAAGCACTGGACTATTCTGAGGTGGCTTTATGAGCCCTGATCTAAATACCAATGAAAATCTAGGGATGAAGCTGAAACTAGCAGTCTGGAGAAAGTACCCTTGAAACCTGAGCTGAGCTGGCTCAGGAGTGGGCCAAAAGTGGACAGGTGTAGAAGTCTCATTGAGAGTTGCAGAACGCATTTTCATTTTTTAGTGGTTGCCTCAAAAGGTTGTGCAATAAAATGATAAGTAAATGGTGCCATCATTTTTATCCATGATGGTTTTATTTGTTTTTTTTTTATCACAATTCAAAAGTAATGCTTGATTTCCATTAGTTGATTTTCAGTAGATTTAAATTTATTATCACTTTTGTGCCTTTTTAAGTTATTGCAATGACCATTGTGATTTTTTTCTTTCATTGTGTGTACAGCTGCTTGTAAAGGGTTACTCTATTAGAAGAGTACATAGCTGCTTGTATATGGTTAATCTCTTACTACTGCAGGTACTGTTGCAACTTCCAGCCTCTTCCTCCACAACATACAGGCATCCATATTACATTGTTTCTAATGTAATAATGTAATAACATCCATCATGGAAACATCAGCACCAATCTCCCCAGTGTACACATGTTGCAGACTTACAGGCTCTCTCTTCACAGTGGACTCTCCCAGCTCAGAAGCAGGAAGTCTCGCAGAGTTTTCAACATAGGGATCTATGATACTGTGAAAGGCCTGACTTAAAGGGGTATAACAGGAAAAAAAAAACTTGAAAGGATCATTACACACAGTACAACTTAATCCTAATCATGTATAATTTACAGTTATTATTTACAGTTATCGCTTTCATATTTTGTGAGCTCCTCCTGAGTACATCAAAGTATCAATAAGGGGTTATGTAGTAGGATCACGCCACAATCCTGTACATAGGCAGTGAGTGCTGGCTGCTAATTGCAGCTGACAACCGTTGGTAACAGCACGGAATGGCGGCGTGCATAGTTCCTCACTGCGATTGGGACCTCAGCGTAGTCCCCGGAGTCAATTGCCTTAACAACTGGCTTAACAACCGACTGGAGTCCGCGGAGTCGATTGCTGACTCTTATCAACCAACTTAACGACTATTAGCGACTTCACAACGCAGTAAATTATGTGTCCCCCAGTGAAGGTAATAGGGTCCCCCAGTAAGTTATACTTTATATGTCTCCCAGTAGGTAGGTGTGTAGTTTACATGTCCCCCAGCAGGTATATAGGCAGGTTATGGATCCCCCAGCAGGTATATGGGCAGGTTATGGGTCCCCCAGCGGTTATATAGGTATTTTATAGGTCCCCTAGTAGGTATATAGGCAGGTTATAGGTCCCCCAGCACACATATGGGTAGGATATATGTCCCCCAGCACATATATATAGGTAGCTCATAGGCCTTAAAGCATGTATATAGGTAAATTATAGCTCCCCCTGTACGGATATATGTAGATAATAGCTCTAATCTGCGCATATATAAGTAGATAATAGTTCTCCCTTGCACATATATAAGTAGATAATAGCTCTCCCTTGCACATATATAAGTAGATAATAGCTCTCCCTTGCACATATATAAGTAGATAATAGCCCCCCTGCACATATATAAGTAGATAATAGCCCCCTGCACATATATAAGTAGATAATAGCCCCCCTGCACATATATAAGTAGATAATAGCTCTCCCCTGCACATATATAAGTAGATAATAGCTCTCCCCTGCACATATATAAGTAGATAATAGCTCTCCCCTGCACATATATAAGTAGATAATAGCCCTCCCCTGCACATATATAAGTAGATAATAGCCCCCCTGCACATATAAAAGTAGAGAATCGCTCTTCCCTGCACATATAAAAGTTGATAATAGCTCTCTCCTGCACATATATAAGTAGATAATAGCTCTCCCCTGCACATATAGAAGTAGATAATAGCCCCCCGGCACATATAGGAGTAGATAATAGCCCCCCTGCACATTTAGAAGTAGAGAATAGCTTCCCCCTGCATATTTATAATTAGATTATAGGCCCCCAAGATGAATAGAGACAATTAAAAGTAAGAAATTAACCACACTCACCTGACCTCGCTCACTGCCGCTGTCGCTGCTCCCGGTCTTTTTCTTCAGCGGCGTGACGTCACCAGGCCGCGCGCGGGCAGCGTGATGACGCGCACGCCGCCCGTACTGTGCACTCTGGTGAGCCGCATCCTGCCTGCGGCACCCGAGTACTCTGCGGAGCTCTCTGCGGAGTCAAAGCATCTAACTGTATGTGCGTCCGGCGGGCTCGCATACAGTTAGTCCCGCCACCGCTGCCATCACCAAGGTCCTAAGCCGATAGCTTAGCGACTGGTAACGGCTTAGGACCCTAATGATCGGCGGCGGTGGCGGATAGCGGCGGCGCCGGGGACTACCTCAGCGGCGAGAGTCTGTGGTCCCGATCAGTTTACATGGAAGCTGGAAGCCTTGTAAAGGCTTCCATCACTGCTATGTTTGCCATTTTAATACTTCCTGTCCCTAGGTAGAAGTACAAAAACGTTATTGGTCGCAGAAGATGGCACCGTGGCAAAAATTAGAAAAATAGAAAATGTTTGGATTTTTTACGGTGTCAAAAGATAACAAAAACCCTACATGTTTGGTATTGACGGATTTATGTCAACCTGTAGAATACAGATCACACATCATTTATACTGAAGATTGAACGCAACAAAAACAAAACTCCCGCAAATATGATACAAGTATGTTTTTTTCACATTTTGACCCATTTGGATTTTTTTTGCGGTTTCCTAGTGTATTCTATGGTGCGGTGAATGATTACATTAGAAAGTACATCTTGTCCCACAAAATAAAAGACCTCATACATCTATGTACAGTAGATGGAGAAAAATAAAAAAATTATGGCTCTCGGAAGGCAGAGAGGGAAAAACTGATGTGACAAAAAAAAATAGGCTGCAGGAATAGGTTAAGCGTAGGCTTGGCTTCAGCAGCAGTTTATGTGGGTAGCGGACTACAGTTCTCCTCATTAGTAGTGTTGAGCGATTTTTATCGACAAAGTTGAAATCGGCAAGGTTTTTATGGTGATCGAAATTTCCAGATCATGCGATAATTAAGGTTAAAATCTGTGCATCATCTATTAAGATCGCGCCTTTTTCGGCGCTTCCTGTAATTTTGGCGGCCAGCAAATCAGATTACAGAATAGAGCAGGGTGAGATGTGTGTGCGACGTCATGACTGGGATGTGTATGGTTGCGATTGGCTGGAAAAATCACATGACCTCGTTTTACATAGAACAGCGTTTCCTGTTTCAGCCTCAGTGTCTCTCAGCGTCTCATAGGATGGTTCAAATCATACTGCCTTCTGGCACTTTTTAATTTGTGGGTGATGCAGGTTTAAGGGTCAGGCTGTGGTACAAGACAGGGATAGTGAATGGTCTGTGACTTTTTTTTCTGTGACTTTTATAACCTAAGTGTGTTGCCTAAGATGTAGCACGTATCCATTTGACTGTTGTGGATGTTAATTTCAGCTTCTCCAGCCTTGTTTGGGTGTAATAATGAAGGTGTTGGTGCTCTCCCATAGACTTTAATGGTAATCGCTCATAATCGATGCTCACTATCGAAAAACCTTATCGATAGCGGCCGACTATCGACTATCGCTCGATCTCGATAGCCAACGCAATCGCTCAAAACTAGTGATGAGTGATTGTGTCAACTATCGTTATCGGATCGATAGTCGATATCGGCAATTATCAAGATGATTTCCGATAGTCGATAACAGATTATCGCCGATGACCATTAAAGTTTATGAGAGAGGAACAACACCTTCATTCTTACACCCAAATAGGGGTGGAGAAGCTAGAATTAACATCCACAACAGTGAACTGGATATGTGCTACATCTTAGGCAACACACTTAGACAACAAGAGTCACAGAAAAAAAGTCACAGACAATTCACTATCACTGTCTTGCACCACAGCATGACCCTTAAACCTGCATGACCCACAAATTAAAAAGTGCCAGAAGGCAGTATGATTTGAACCATCATTTTACTCGAACTGGACATTGAATATCCCTGTCCTGGAACGCAGCATGAGCCCCAAACCTGCATGACCCCCAGATTAAAAAGTGCCCGAAAAAGGAGTCATTCAACCACCATTTTACTTGCACAGGACATTGACTATACATGTCCTGTACCGCAGCATGACCCTCAAACCTGTGTGACCCACAAATTAAAAAGTGCCGGAAAAAGGAGTCTTTCAACCACCATTTTAATTGAACTGGACATTGACTATACCTGTCCTGGGCCACAGCATGAGCCCCAAACCTGCATGACCCCCAGATTTAAAAACTGCTGAAAAAAGGAGTCTTTCAACCACCATTTTAGTTGAACTGGACATTGACTATACCTGTCCTGGGCCACAGCATGAGCCCCAATCTTGCATGACCCCCAGATTTAAAAAGTTCCGGAAAAAGGAGTCTTTCAACCACCATTTTAGTTGAACTGGACATTGACAATACATGTCCTGTACCACAGCATGACCCTCAAACCTGTATGACCCAAAGATTAAAAAGTTCCAGAAAAAGGAGTCTTTCAACCACCATTTTAGTTGAACTGAACATCGACTATACATGTCCTGTACCGCAGTATGACCATTAAACCTGTCTGACCCCCAGATTTAAAAAGTGCCCGAAAAAGGAGCCTTTCAACCACCATTTTAGTTGAACTGGACATTGACTATACCTGTCCTGGGCCACAGCATGAGCCCCAAACCTGCATGACCCCCAGATTTAAAAAGTGCTGGAAAAAGGAGTCTTTCAACCACCATTTTAGTTGAACTGGACATTGACTATACATGTCCTATACTGCAGCATGACCCTCAAACCTGTATGACCCACAGATTAAAAAGTGCCGGAAAAAGGAGTCTTTGAACCATTTTAGTTAAACTGGACATTGACTATCAATGTCCTGGACTGCAGCATGACCCAAAAACCCGCACAGGTGCCCTTATGGACCATCATCAGAAAATTTCTCAATAAGAAATAAACTATATTAAAAACAACTTGTTTTCCATTACTGCTGCTGCTAGAGCTACTTGCCATTCTACTGGTGACATTGTTCCACCGTGACATTAGAATGTGAAGCAAACGAAACAGATGTCCCCAGTAGGTCAACGAGGCCTGTCTGAAAATCCTTCATTCTACTGTCAAGGGGGTTGGAGGAAATTACTGGTCAAGGTGGGTGAAGCTGTAAACGTGGATCACGCAAGTTCAGCTAGCAGGGCTGGAGTTACAGTGGGTGCGGTGAGAGCCCAGGCAGGCGTCCATAATCCATTAACACGGCAAAAACTGCCCTTATGACGCAGCATCGAAAACAGTCGTGCTGAAGCAGAGTGCGGAAGCGGAAGTGTGAGCTCAGACCTCCAGCCTTTCTCAGTACACAGTCAAGACCTGGGTAGCACTAGAGAAATTTCTGCCTCTACGAGAGCGCTTGCTCCTCCGTATGAGTGCGGACCAATTGAGCTATCACTTATGAGATGCTGGTGGTTGACGCTCCTGTTTCACCCAGGTGCCCTTGTTCTTGGCATTCTTTTTCTCGTTTGACCCAACGTGTTGGAAGAAAGGGTCTCTGTTGTTGGGGTGGCGAATGTGCTCCATACACCTTGTCCTCTGAATAACCTACATCTGTTCAAGTCTTCCTGTACCTCCCTTGTACAATTCAGAGGAATATTTGTATCAGCTATTTTGTACATGCAAGTTTTTTAGTAGTTTAATTCTAGAAAACACATTTTTTAAAATAGGATGGAATCCCACCATGTCTTTGTTTCTCTTTTTTAATTGTATTAAAGATCTTGCAAAAACAAGTCATTTTGCAATATGTGTCCATTAACAGTGTCCTACCTATTCCTGTTTCTGACAGCACCATCACCCTTGAGCCACTCTTGACCATTGTGAAGAACAAATGTCTGTTAGAAACAACATTTTTTTAGAATAGGACCTGTAGTATAGCTGCATTTCAAAGCAACATGCCCCGAAAAATTCAAAACATGACCCTTGAGCCACTCTCGACAATTGTGAAGAACAAATGTCTGTTAGACACCAAATTTTTTTTAGAATAGGACCTGTAGTATAGCTGCATTTCACAACAACATGCCCCCAAAAATTCAAAACATGACCCTTAAGCCACTCTTGACAATTGTGAATAACAAATGTCTGTTAGAAACTAAATTTTTTAGAATAGGACCTATAGTATAGCTGCATTTCACTGCAACATGCCCCCAAAAATTCAAAACATGACCCTTGAGCCACTCTCGACAATTGTGAAGAACAAATGTCTATTAGAAACCACATTTTTTTAGAATAGGACCTGTAATATAGCTGCATTTCACAGCAACATGCCCCTAAAAATTCAAAACATGACCCTTGAGCCACTCTTGACAATTGTGAAGAACAAATGTCTGTTAGAAACCACATTTTTTAGAATAGGACCTGTAGTATAGCTGCATTTCACAGCAACATGCCCCCAAAAATTCAAAACATGACCCTTGAGCCACTCTTGACAATTGTGAAGAACAAATGTCTGTTAGAAACCACATTTTTTTATAATAGGACCTGTAGTATTGCTGCATTTCAAAGCAGCATGACCCAAAAAATTATAAAAATGACTTCTCAGCCACTGTTAAAAATTGTGAGGGAGAAATGCCACTTAGACGCCACATTTCTGTTCCAAAGGACCATGATTATAGCTGTATCTCACAGCAACATACCCACAAAAAATTATAAAAATGACTTCTCAGCCACTGTTAAAAATTGTGAGGGAGAAATGCCACTTAGAAGCCACATTTCTGTTCCAAAGGAACATGATTATAGCTGTATCTCACAGCAACATGCCCACAAAAAATTATAAAAATGACTTCTCAGCCACTGTTAAAAATTGTGAGGGAGAAATGCCACTTAGAAGCCACATTTATGTTCCAAAGGACCATGATTATAGCTGTATCTCACAGCAAAATGCCCCCAAAACCATTGACAATGCGAAAAATTCTAAAGATAAAGTGAGTAAATGGAATACGTTTTTTTCATGAAACGTTGGTGTCTTTTACAGTCTCCTCACTGCAAAACCAGCAAAATGAACTTTTGGGAAATGAGAATAAAAATTGCAGTAAGAATTGATCATTTAAAAAAAAAATTTTTAAAGAGGACCATTTCTTTTGGAAGAGGAATGTGAAATAGACCAGCAACTAATCGGTGACCTCGGCAATTGGGGTCACAACATCATCAGAGATCCATGCCTGATTCATCTTGATGAAAGTCAAACGATTCCCATTATCTGTGGAAAGCCGGATGCGTTTGTCTGTAATGACTCCTCCAGCTGTGCGGAAGGACCGCTCAGATGTGAAGCTGGCTGTTGGGCAGGACAACACCTCTATTGCGTGGCCAGCGAGCTTGGGCCATTCATCCATTTTGGATACCCAGAAGTCGATTGGGTCCGGAACACATCCAAAAACATTGGTGTTGAGACGCAGATAGCCGTGCACTATGATTTTAAGCTGGTCTCTGTGTATTGTATATGTGCCCTGCATGACGTTGGTGAAGTGGTAAAGAAAAATAGATTGCCAGAGGTCACCCATTAGGCTTCTGCCGCAATGCCTGCTGCTGCTGCCGCTACGGCTACTTGGCACTCTACTGCTATCACGTTGCTGACGTTGTTCTACCGTGACATTTGAAGAACGTGAAGCAGACGCAACAGATGTCTCCAGTTGATCAATCAGCATGGTCTCCAATTCCTGCATTTTACTCTCGAGTTGGGTGGGGGGAAGGAAAGTGCTGAGTTTTGCTTTGTACCGGGGATCGAGGAGGGTGGCCACCCAGTAACTGTTGTTCATTTTTGATGCCTTTTATGCGGGGATCATTTTGGGGGAAAATGGGCACCCAAAGCCTCATTAAAAGAGATGGAGCCTTGATTTCCCAACCCTTGGGGGCACTAAAAACTGATTTTCCTCATTTTCCCCCCCAAAATTTTTCCCAAACCCTCTTAAAAGCGGGGCCGGAAACGTCGGGTCCAGAAACCCTCCCCCCTCCTCCTGCTTCCCCCGGCACAGTTTCACACAGCCCTAACTTGCCTCGATGATGCACCTGAGAGCTGGGGCACCGCCTGCACTAGCCCTGGACCCCAAACCACAGCCTAATAAACCGATAAATTGTGAAACTGTCGGGCCTTGGATTCAATGGAGAAAGGGCCATGCCCATCGGTCCGTCTCCTCTCCGCGCGGGTTGGACCGATTTTTCAGAGTGTCCAACAATCGTTCCAAACTAAGATCAACGCAATGCTCATGTGACAAGGAATTGGCCGCACTGACCTTTTTTGGTGGCTTTTTAAAAAAACTGGCAAGGATGGGGAGACTCTTTCACCTGCCCCCACATCGGGGCTAAACCCCCCGAGGTCCGCACCGCTGCTTGTCAGCCATGTGTCATTTCTACTGCGTAATAGCATTCGCTGAGCCAAAATCGCGGGACATGTGGAGGGGGAATTCCACGTGTTACCACGTCAACAATGGATGGTTGACGGGGAGGCTTAACTGACGCTGAAAACAGCCAGCGGGCGAAGCGGAGCGAACGGCGGAATTTCGGCTCAGCCCTCGACCCTTTCCTCACAGGCAGTCCAAACCCCGGTAGGGTTTAGAAATTTCTGGACGACAAATTTCATGACAGGCCGGGCAGGGATGGCTCCAGCCCCCAAATCTAAGGGGGGTAGCAGATTTCGACCGTTATCGCACCCCCCTTGCCTGCACAAGGTTCTTGCACCACCCCGGCTGGCCCTTGTTTCGGGACCCGTCCACACCCTGACCTGTGTGTTGATATCTCCAAGACAGTTTAAATTTTAAACATACCTGTTTCTCTGGGCATTTGATGCCCCAGAGGCCCTTTGGGATAAAAAAACCCTGCACCATCCCTGCGGTTTTTGAAGAGCGTGCCCAAGCCCTGAACCCACCGTCACCACCAAGACATCCCCCACTCACCCAGTGAGCTCACAGAGATAAGCCCTTGGTTGTTTACTGTCCATGTACGGTGGTCAGATGGACTTTCCCGGGGACACGTAGGCACGGTTTTTAATGGCAAAGAAATCCCTGCTCCCCACTGGTAGGGGGGCGGCGGGGGCCAACGTGGTTATCTGTGTCCACCAACGGAAAAGGCAACTTTTCCCAAAGGGCCCAAAAGCCTGGAAATGCCGACTTCAGGCTTTTGGTTTTTGGAAGGTTGGGTTTTTAAAGTTTTTTCTTCTGCACCCAAACCGGTAGACAAAAGGGCGGTCTAGACGGCCGTTTTTACGGCGTGAGGTCGCCAAACTTCGAAGAAAAGGGGGTAGGAAAGGCCCTTGGGGGTGTGGTGGTACTCGGCGTGTTGGAGGGAAGCGGGGGCTGACCCTGACATGACTTGAGGACATGGGCAGCTGAAACGCTTGGTGGGGCGGGGAGGAGGAACGGAGACAAAGGGTGTGACAGTGGTTTGGAAGCTGGGTTGGTGGGCCTTTTTTTGGGGAATGTTCCTCCCTTTAACTCAGCATTCGCTCTGTGACAACATGTTGGGGGTGGTTAAACACCTAAGATTCTTGCCCCTACTGATGCGTTTACGGCAAAGGGGCATATGACATCGCTGGGGGAATCAGAGGCTTGCTCGAAAAAGGCCCAGCTTGAGAGGGCCTGGACCTTTTTCAAAAGGCGAAAGCAGGAGTTGGGGGTTTCCGTGATCGGGCTGGCGGAATCATCTCACGGACTTGTGCGACCCCCCTCTCCCTTTTGAAAACGGGAGCCGTATGACCTACCCATGTCTTCCTCCCTTTTCCCGTGATAAGCCTCGCAAGAAAATTTTGCGAAAAAACCACGTGGTCCGCAATTCGTCATCAACATCATCTCAATACAGGTGACTTTGTCGATCTGACATCCCCGATCAACTGGGGCCACAACAAGAAAGGGCCTGCAAGGTGTTGCCGACCGCACGGGATTTTTGCCGATTGACTGGGTTCCTTCTCCCCCTTGATGGCATCGTAACTGGGCGTCGAGCAGACAAAACATCCCCCTTTGGGGCCCCTTGACCCCCAAACCCCATTTTCCACAAAGCGGGGCTTTAAAAAATGGATTATCCCACAGTGGGTGGTACACAAGTTGACTTTGGTGCCTTTACCTGTTGGACGGGTGCTGACGATGATTATGACGACATTTGTGGCCCTACGGGGGACGAGGAGGTAAGACTGCTGGTTCAGGTTGCAAATTTAACACTGAAGAAAAGATTGGCGACCTGTTCGTTACTGAAAAAATTTCAGGGCCCTGACTCAGGATGACGGCCTGACGGCCTCAACCGACAATCCGCTGGCTTTCCTGTTGTCACCAGCACTGGAAAGGGGCACCCTTTCTCGTACCCCTACCTCCCTTCCCAACACCCCCTTTGCCGCTTACCACCTGCATTCGCTCCATTTCGAAAGATAAAAATGTAAAAAGGTTGGAGAGTTTTTTACAGTCTCTTATTGAAAGACGGCAAATCACAGCATTTTTTAAAAACCCCCTAATTTCCTACACCAAACAGGATTAGAAAATGAATTGTTTCTAGCGAATACCCGTGAAATGCAGTCTGGGGGGGAACCCAAACAAAAACAACATGTTCTTCCTTCATCCCCGGGTTTTTCAACTGTCCATAGGGCTAGAAAATTTTTGTTTTCAGCATACAAGTTTCGCTATCTACGCCAATTGAGATTTACCGAGTGCAAAAAAAACATTCAGAAGTAACACAGATGAAAATTTAATTTTTTGCAGCAATACAAATGACAACAGATACTAAAAAAATTTTTTTCAAAATTGTCATACAACGTGGGTATTGAAAAAAAAACTAGGGCGCAAAACGTGCATTACAGCTATATAGAAAGTTATACGTAATAGCAAACGGTGTTTTTTGCACCAATGAAATACACCGACAGAAATAAGAAATTTATCTGTATCCAAATTTAATAGAAGGTGGCTATTAGAAAAAAACTGTGGCGAGACCAAAAGGTGCAATACAGCTATTTAAATGTATAACACGGAATAATAAAAGTTGTTTTTTGCACCAATGAAATACAACAGCAATTACTAGCAAAGTTCTGTATGGTAATATAAGTACAAGGAGGGTCTATTGAACCAAATGGGCCATGCGCCAAAGTGAAAAACACCTAATTGTGTACAGATAATTAATAGGTGGTTTTTGCACCTATGAAATACAAACAGCAATTACTACAATTTCTGTATCCTAATGTAAGTACAAGATGTCTTTGAACAAAACTGGGCTGCGCCAAAGTGTAAAAACATGTAATTAAATTGTGAACGGATAATGAAAAGGGAGTTTTTTGCACCTATGAAATACAACACAATTATTAGCAAATTTTCTGTATCCTAATGTAAGTACAAGGTTGGCCTTTGAACAAATATGGCCTGCACCAAAATGAAAAACACCTAATTAAATTGTGTACGGAATAATAATAGTGTGTTTTGCACCTATGAAATACACCAGCAATACTAGCAAATTCTGTAGTCCTAATGTAAGTTACAAGTAGGGTCTTTCAACAAAACTGACTGCGCCAAAGTTAAAACAACTAATAAATTAGTAGGATAATAAAAGGTGTATTTTGCACCTATGATAATACACCTGCGGTGACTAGAAAAGTCTGTATCCTATTGGTACAGTACAAAGTGGGTCCTTGATCAAAACTGGGCTGCGCCAAAGTGTAAACAACAAATTAATGTGTACTGATAATAATAGGTGGTTTTTGCACCTATGAAATAACAACAGCATATACTACGCAAATTTCTGTATCGTAATAGTAAGTACAAGATGGGTCCTTTGAACAATAATGGCCTGCGCCCAAAAGTTAAAAACCACAGAATTAAATTATTACGGATAAAAATCAGGTGGTTTTTTGCACCTATGAAATATCAACAGCAATTCTGGCAAATTTTCTGAATGTAATGTAATACAAGGTTGGTCTTTGAACAAAAAAGGCCTGATGCAAAAGTGAAAAACACGTAATTGACATTGTGAACGGATAATAAAAGGTGTTTTGGCATTATCACTAGAAGATGCCGAATTTCTCAAAATTCGGTTTTCTGTCCCCCACGATTCGCCGAATTTTCCGACAAAATTCGTTTCGGACCGAATACATCGTCACGAATCACGTTAAAAAACAGCAATTTCCAGGCTGCCAGAGCCTTCAGGGTCTGTAAACGTTGTGCCATGCTAAAATATGCAGAGGGGCGCTGGTTTGGTCTTCAATCAATGTTGTGTTTAGTATGAAACGCACATGACTCGCCGCCGCTCTAGAATCGCTATCACTATAAAATTCCCTGGGCACTTAAAGGCAAACTGACCAAAAAACCTCAAGCGGGAATGTAGCCTGTTAAAGTCATAGCTAGCGAAAGCAGGAAAAAACAGCTGAGACTCAGGTGGCAATTAAAAAAAAAACATAGTGAATAGAGTGTGGAGTTAACGGCGGCACCACACAGCATGAAGTCAGCAGTGGCACAAAGACATTCTGGAGGCGGCAAAACAGAATTAGCCACAGAGTGGCACAATATCCAGTGTGGAGGTCACGGCGGCAGCAGTATGAGGTCAGCACAGTGGCACAATGACATTAATGGAGGCTGCAAAACAGTATTAGGCCACAGAGTGGCACAATGATTACGTGTGGAGGTCACGCGCAGCAGTATTGAGGTCATACAGTGCACAATGACATATGGAGGCGGTAAAAAAAAAAAAAAAAAAAAACAAAACAGTATTAGGCCACAGAGTGGGCACAATGAAACAGTGTGGAGGTCACGCGGCAGCAGTATAGGGACAGACCAGTGGCATAACAATGACATTATGGAGGCGGAAAAACCAGTATTAGGCACAGAGGTGGCACAATCCACACAGGTGGGGAGGTCACGCGGCATCAGTATGAGTTAAGACAGTGGCACAATGGCATTCTGTAGGTGCCAAAACAGTATTAGGCCACAGAGTGCACAATGATACAGTGTGGAGGTCACGCGGCCAGCAGTATGAGGTCAGACAGAGGCACAATGACAAATTCCTGGAGTTGGCAAAAACAAGTAGGCCACAGAGTGAGGGCACGGCAGCAGCCACGTCAGCAGCATGAGTCAGCAGTGGCACAATGACACAGTGTGGAGGGCACGACCGGAGTCCACAGCAAGCAGCATGAGTCAGAGATTGGCACACTGACATCAGCCGGTGCAAAATAAAATTAGGCCACAGAGCGGCACAGACTACATGAGAGCGGAGGTCCGACGGCGGCAGCAGCATGAGTCAGGCAGTGGCACAATGACAGAGAGTGAGGTGATGACAGGGAGCAACATCTTGAGGTCAGAGAGTGGCACAATGACATTCTGCGTGGCAAAATAGTAATTAGGCCACAGAGCGCACAATGACTGATAGCGGAGGTCACGGCGGCAGCAGCATGAGGGGGGTGGGGGGGGGGGGGAGTCAGGCAGTGGCACAAAGACATAGAGTGGAGGTGATGACCAGGAGCAAACAGCAAGATGTCAGAGAGTGGCAACAATGACATTCTGCAGGTGGCAAAAAATAGTATTAGCCACGAGCGGCACACTGCTGAAGCGAGTCACGGTCGATGAACAGGCCGGCAGCAGCATGAGGTCAAGGCATGCACAATGACAGGAGGAGGAGTGATGACAGAGCAACAGCCATGAGGACAGAGAGTGGCACAATGACATTCTGCTGGTGGCAAAATATATTAAGGCCCACAGAGCGGTCACAATGACAGAGAGCAGTCCACTGGCGGCAGCACATGAGTCAGGCAGTGGCACAATGACAGAGAGTGGAGGTATGACGGAGCAACAGCAATGAGGTCAGAGAGTTGCAACAATGACATTCTGCAGTGGCAAAATAGATTACCACAGAGCCGGCACAATGACTAGGAGCGGAGGTCACAGGCGGCAGAAGCCATGAGGTCAGGCAGTGGCACAATGACAGAGAGTGGAGGTGATGACAGAAGCAACAGCATGAGGTCAGAGAGTGGCACAAAGACATTCAGGAGGAGGCAAAACAGAACCAGGCCGCAGAGTGGCACAATGACACAGTGAGATGTCAACGGCAACAGCAACAGCAGTAAACAGCAGCATGAGCAACATAGAGTGGCACAATGACAAAGAGGTGAGGTGGTTGGCAAAAACCAGTCCCTGGTAAAAGACGTGGTAGCAGATGGACAAACTATCATCAGATGTTTGGCATCAGGCGGGTGGCGCATCAGAATAGTGCTGAGCAGGTAGTATGAACCCAGACCTGACGCCTAAGGCATTTGGTGAGTTGAAATCCTGGCCGATCCACGCCTGATATCAATCTTGAACAAAGGTCATCGTCTCAACATTTCCCGTGACAAGACGGTTCTCCTTGGGAAAACGATGCCCCCCCGGCCGCATTTGCTGAACACCCGCACTGATGCCCACAACTACTGCCGGAGCAGGGGACAGCATCTCCACTGCTCAAACTCGTCAAGTTTGCGTCCACTACAACCAGTTTTGGCTGCCCATCTAGTCCAGCGATCTTCTAACTGGGGTGCAGAGTGCTGACCAAGTAGGGCCCACAAACCTGTTGGTTCATGGAATCGCTCCATGTCCTGCGCTGCTGCTGCTGGGGCTGTGACTGCCACTCCTCACTAGGCGGAGTGAAGAAGCTGCTCATTAGTGACTCCAAACTTTAGGTTACTGGCTGAAGGAGCCTTGGTACTAGCTCACTACCCCCCCACCTTTCCCCCATCAGCACGCGCAGTAGTACGTTAGCACTGAGAAACCACCCGGTCAGACCTGTCAAGGAGGACGGAATGACCGCACATAGGCAGCGGCCAACTGAATTACGGAGGAATTTCCCTAAAGTAGTTGAGTTGTCTTCCTCTCATAGCTTGGAAAAAGGCTCCATTTTGGACCGGTACGAGGTCCAATAGGTGGAGAGCCGAATCATCCTCTGCCAGGATGCTGAACTATTCGACTGTCACTACCAGGCAAATAAGCATGCTGCGGGACATCTGCACAAGTGACACCGAGGGGCCCCTGGCCACCATTCCACTGTATACTGCCACGAGGCTTGTAGTCATAAGCCTCGTCTTCCTCATCTCCATCCCACCTCCTCCAGCGCTCCTGCTCCTCCTCTCATGTCACCTGGGTAAAAATCCACTCATTTCACCAGACAATGCTTCTGCTCCAATGTCCTCCTCCTCCTCCTCCTCCATTTCAGTCCCCCCGACTCATGTGGCCACGAGATGTATCGCCACATCCAGTCCCCTGCCCAGACAGATTTTTCAGCATCTTTTCCGGGACATGAAGCAGTGGAATGACGTTATTCATCCCGTAGTCCTGGCGACTGACAAAAAAACGGGGCCCCTCCTCGAATGGCCTCAACAAAGGGCAGGTGTCACGCATGAGCTGCCACTGGCTGACACCCAAAGTTACACAGGGAGTACCTCGTCTGCCGGGAAATCTCAAAAAATCGTTAATGGCCTTTCTCCTGTTCATACAGTCGGTCCAACTTTGCAGGCTGGAATTCCAGCGGGGTGGAAACATCGCATATCAGAGCGTGTTGGGGAGGGCCGATCTGCCGCTGCAACTCGAGGAGGGTGTTCCTGGCTGTGTACGAATGGAGAAAGTGCATGCACAGTTTCCTGGCCATTTTCAGAATGTTCTGAAAAATCGGTGGAAGACTTCAGGACCCTTTTTACAACCAGATTGCACACGTGCGCCATGCAGGGCGCATGGACCATCCCTCCTCGGGGCAGCGCGGACACCAAGTTCCTCCCATTGTCCGTCACCATGGTTCCGATTTGCAGTTGGCGCGGAGAAAGCCACACATCGATTTCTTGCTGCATGAAAGCGGAGCAGTTCCTCCCCTGTGTGACTTCGTTCGCCGAGGCAAGCTAGGTGTAGAACTGCGTGACACACCGCTGTGCCCTACACATGTGGTATGATGGAGCAGTACTTGTGGAGGGTGAGATTGGGGTGGTGGGGAGGAGGAGGAGGCGGACATTGGCGCAGGAGCAGCAGTTTGACAACGTGAGGAGAAAGCGGCGTCTCCTGTCCAAGTTGTTGGTGTGCCTGGGGAGGACGCACATTCACCCAGTGGGCCGTGAAGGACATGTCTGCCCTGACCCGTAGTTACAGCTCCAGACGTCCGGCTGCTGCCGTGTACCTTGGAACAAACCGATAAGCTCAAGGACTGACCCACTTTCTGTTCTACATAAATTTTTGAAGTGCTGGTACTGCCCTTTTTGGAAAAGAAATTACGGCTTTGGAACTCTCCATCTCGGCTCGGCACAAGCCATTAGTTCTCTGAAAGGTGCAGAGTCCACCATTTGGGAAAAGGGGGACTGCAGTCCAACAACTTGGACAGGAGCACGTCAGCTGCTGCACCTTAGGATGGGTTTGGGCGCATACTGTTGTCTCTTTACAATCGCCTCTCTGAACGACTGCTGCGCCATGAGTAGCGAGGAAACAGGGGCATCTGGACCGGGAGAGGAGGTCAACGAGAAACAGCTGCCTTCTGCAGAGGTGGTGGAGCCTTGACTGGCTGAAATGGCATGCGTGCCACTGGCCGCTGCTGCTGCTGCAGCGGCAGGATGGACCACCACATCTGAGCCACGTTTCTCCCAGGCCACCGGATGGGGACGCGGCATGTGTTGCGCAGGCCTTGTGCCAACGTTGCTCCCGGACGCTTTACTTTCGGGCCCAAAATT
>JAODAL010057432.1:0-22681 GCA_025379985.1 Phyllomedusa bahiana
CCCTTTGGGTGGTTAACCACCACCAACATTCTATCACATCGCAATGCTATTTAAAGGGAGGCAACACTTGGCCAAAAAACAACGACCCCGGGGCCTCCAACCACTGCCCACCCCCCCTGTCTCCGCCCCTCCGCCCCCACCAAGCTTCCCCGCTCCCCATGTCCTCAAGTCAGATCAGGACACCCTCCGCTTCACCCCACCTCGCCCGATAACCCCCACACCACCAAGACCACCAAACCCCTTCCCTTTCCCCAGTTTGACGCCTGCACGCCGCAGGGGCCATCTAGCACCACCTTTGCCCTTCCGGGTTTGGGAAGCAAAAAACATTTTTTAACCCAAACCATCCCAAAGCCAAAACCTGAATGTCGATTGCCATTTTTTGGCCTTGGAAGTTTGCCTTTTGTCTGGGGGACACAGAGGGGTTCCGCCACGACAGGCCCTTCCTGCCCCCAATCCCCAATCGGGAGCAAGCATTTCTTTGCCAAAAAGCCGTCCCGCCCTGGCCAGCCATTTTCTCTAAAATTTCTTTTTTTTCTTTTTTTTTTTTTATTTTACATATTTAGGTTGAAAAAACACATTCCATCGATTAAACCCAAGGGGGGGGAAATTTTGGGGGGAAGGGGAAACAAGGACTTAAAGCCCGGGCCCCCCACTGGTAAATCCCCAAACCCCAAGGCAAAACCAACCTGCTCCAGTATAGACCCAATACTGACCCCAGGCCCCCCCCTCCCAGGATCCAAAATTTTTTACCTACTCGACCATTAATATTCTTTAGTTCCAGGTAGTATCTAACCTTTCTTGAAACCTCTACATTTCCGCTGTGCCCACCTCGGGCAGGCATTCCACAGTTTTTCAGTTCTTACGGGGAAGAACCTCTCTCCCGGAGATTAAATCTTTTTTTCTCTATCAAAGGGGAATTTCCCCCCTGTTTTTGGGGGGGGCTTCCCCTGAAATAATTTTTCCCCATATTTTTTTGTGGGGACCATTTATATTTATAAAAAATTAACATGCCCCCCCCGAACCGTTTTTTCTCAAGACTAAAAATTCAATTCACTAACCTCGCCTCATAACTAAGGCTCCTTCCCCTTATAATTTGGGTTGCTCTCTTTGTACCTCTCTACTCATTACATCTCTTCTATAAAACGGGGGCCCAGAACTGAACAGCATATCTAATGGGGCGCACCAATGCTTTGTACACGGTAGAAAATGCATCCTTGCCCCGATCCATCCTCTTTTAATACACCCCAATATTTACGGGCCTTAAGCAGCTGATTGCATTCATGCTGTTCTGTATTTTTAATCTACAAAACGCCCAATTTTTTCTCAACAAGGATTCTCCAATTTATCCCCCCCAAACATATGATGCCTGTATATTTTTTCTCCCCAATCAAACCTTACCTTTTCCACATAACCCCTTTTGCCAATGGATCCCAAGCACTCATGGCCGGTCTCTTGCAATTTATACTCTTCCAAATGCACTCCCACATAGCTTTGTATCTGCAAAAATCAAAACCTGCTTTTTGATCCCTTCCACTATACGTTAAATAAATACATTAAATAAGAGAGGACCCAATACACCCTGGGGCACACCACTCTCAACCGGGCCCTAGAAAATTTCATTTACCACCACTCTCTGAGTACGATCCACAGCCATTTTTAATCCAATTACACACTGTTATCTCAACCCAATGGATTCTATTCCTAAAAAACCCTTTTAGGGGACATTCAAACGCCTTTGCAAAGTCAAAAACACAAATCCACAGCTCCCCCGCTATCCAGACCAACTCGCCCCATAAAAAGAAACAATTGGTCTGACAGTTCTGTCCTTATAAATCCAGCTGGCAATCATAATAATAGGTTTTGTCAACATCCCCTTTAAAATACCCCAAAGACCCTTTTAAAAAACTTTTTTCCCCAAAACAGTGTTAAACTTACTTCTATAATACCTGGGGAAGACTTAGAACCTTTTTTGAAGATGGGAAATACATTTGCCTTCGCCATCTCCTGGGACTAAACCATCACCAGGAATCCTAAATACATTACAGGGCCACTGAAACCACTTACCTTTTAAAAACTCTTGGATGAATCCCTCCCGGGGCCGGAGCCTTGTTCACATTCATTTATTTTCTTGGCTTTTCTTTTTCTACACTGGCCCCAAATTAATTTACAGATGAGTATTAACAAACTGGGACCCCCCCTAGATCTCACTTGCCCACCCCCCCAACTACTATCTCCTTGATATTTTAAACGACTTAAAACCCATTAGTACCTCTCTTTTTCTGGTCACCATACCCCCCCACACAGGGTTTTTAAAGGGGCCCCCCCCCCCCACTTGCTCTGCTTGGCTTTTTTGGGATTATATTTTTTAAAAATTTCTTGGGGAGCTTGCTATCCTTGGGCCCTTTCCTTTCATTTTGAATTTTTGCTCTTTTTTTCACTTTTTTTTCAAATTTTTTAAGCCTTTGTAATTTTCAAAGCTATCCAGCCCCTGACTTAATTTTTTAAAGGCCCCTTTTTTTATTTTTTATTCCCTCTTAACAAAAAAGCCATGTTGTTTTATTTTAGTCGCCTATACTTTTACCCATAGAATATATTTTTTCAATAAATTTCCCCAAATAATTTAAAAACTCCCCATTTCTTCAAAACACTATTGCTAATAGCTGCCCCATCAGGTCCTGTATTGCGTCCCCAATAACAAAATTTTGCCCTTTTTAAATTAAAAAGTTTTTTTCTTTTCCCCCTCTGTTTTTCTTTTTTTTATTTGCTAAAATAAATTATATTGTGGGCCTGTTACCTAGTTTTCAGAAACCGGGCCCTTCCACAAATTTTGCTTTTTAGAAATGACCCAATCCAACAACACCTTCTAGTGGGTTCCTCCACAAACCCCCATAAAATTATCCTCAACAGATTGGAACTTCCTCGCTTGTCTGCATCTGTTCCGGAAAAGTCCATCTGACCCCGACACTGGCTTAACAAGGGCCCAAGGCCGGGTATAAATCCTGTACAGCTCACGGGGGACGGGGGGATGTCCCTGGGGTGACGGGGGTCTCAGCTCAGCCACGCTCTTTAAAACCGCAGGGGTGGGCAGGTTCTTTCCCCCAAGGTCCCTTTGGGATCACTGCCCAAAAACCAGGGCCTTTTGAAATTAATCTGCTTTGGAACGTCCACACAAGGCAGGATGCGGCCGCCCTTACGATCGTAGCTGGACAAACATTTGCCTCAAGTCATAACCCTTTCGTCCAGAAATTTCAAAAGGCTTCCCGGGGCTGGGCTCCCCGAAAAGGCTCGAAGTCCAAGTTCCACTTCTGCCGTTCGCAAACCCTCTTCCCCGCCGGCTCGTTGCAGCTCCTGGCCCCCCGTCAACCGTTTTATTTTTGACGTGGCAACACACTGGAATTCCACCCTCCACATGCTCCAGCGATTGTTGCAGCAGCGCAATGCCATTACACAGTACGAAGTGAACAGGGCCTGACAAGCGACGGTGAGGACCTCGGGTTTTTGAGCCACCGAGAGTGGAGGCAGGTGAAAAAACTCTGCACCATCCTTGCCAGTTTTGAAGAAGCCACCAAAATGGTCAGTGCGGACAATGCCCTTGTCACATGAGCATTGTGGTGATCTTAGTTCTGGAACGATCGTTGGACACTCTGAAACAACAGGTCCCGCCAGCGACGGAGGAGGAGACGGACACAGATGCGGACAGGGAGCCTTCTCTCCGTCAAATCCACAAGGCCCGACAGTTTCACAATTTCATCGGTCTTCATTAGGCAGTGGTTCGGGGTCCAGAGCTAGTGCAAGGTGCGCATCAGCTCTCAGGGTGCATCATATCAGGCAAGTCGGGGCTGTGTTGAAGCTGTGCCGGAGGCACGGAGGAGGAGGATGAGGAGGAGGGGGGGAAGGTATTCCTAGACACCGATGTTACCGACGTCCCTGCCTTGGAAAGAGGTTGGCGCGAATTTGAGGCGGAAAGGGGGAAGATGAGGAAGATCATTTGCTATGCCCCTCGACCCAGAGGCTTGGAAATCAAGGCTCCATCTCTCACATGAGTGCTTGGATGCTCCATTTCCTCCAAAATGATCCTCGCATTAAGGCCATCAAATGAACAACAGTTACTGGGTGGCCACCCTCCTGGATCCCCGGTAAAAAAACAAAACTCAGCACTTTCCTTCCACCCACCCAAATAGAGAGTAAAATGCAGTACATGGGGGCCGTGGTGAGTGATCAACTGGAGACATCAGATGCGTCTGCTTCACGTTCCCCAAATGTCACGGTGGGACAACATCAGCGACATGACAGCAGTAGAGTTTCCAAGTAGGCGTAGCGGCAGCAGCAGGCAAGGTGGCAGAAGCCTAATGGGTGACCTCTGGCAATCTTTGTTTACCACCTCACCAACGCATGCAATGCAGGACACACATCCAACACACAGAGATCAGCTTAAGATCACGGTGCACGACTATCTGCGTCTCAACACCGATGTTTTTGTATGTGTTCCGGACCCAATAGACTTCTGGGGATCCAAACTGGACGACTGGCCAGAGCTGGCTTGTCACGCCATAGAGGTGTTGTCCTGCCCAGCAGCCAGCGTCATATCTGAGCGGACCTTCAGCACAGCTGGAGGAGTCATTACAGACAAACGCATCCGGCTTTCCACAGACAATGTGGATCGTTTGACTTTCATCAAGATGAAAGGCATGGATCTCTGATGATGTTTGTGGCCCCAATTGCCGAGGTCACCGATTAGTTGCCGGTCTACTTCACATTCCTTTTCAAACAGAAATGGTCCTCTTGAAAACTCTTTTTTAAAATGATCATTTCTTACTGCAATTTTTATTCTCTTTTCCCAACAGTTCATTTTGCTGGTTTTGCTGTGAGGAGACTGTAAAAGACACCGAGGTTTCATGACAGCACCATATTCCATTTACTCACTTTATCTTAAGAAGTTTTCACATTGTCAATGGTTTTGAGGTCATGTTGCTGTGAGATACAGCTATAATTATGGTCCTTTGGAACAGAAATGTGGCTGTTAAGTGGCATTTCTCCCTCACAATTTTTAATAGTGGCTGAGAAGTCATATTTATAATTTTTTGGGGTCATGTAGCTGTGAGAACAGCAATAAGCATGGTCCTTTGGAACAGAAATGTGGCTTTTAAGTGCCATTTCTCCCTCACAATTTTTAATAGTGGCTGAGAAGTCATATTTATAATTTTTCAGGGTCATGTAGCTGTGAGATACGCAAATAATCATGGTCCTTTGGAACAAAATGTGGCTTCTAAGTGGCATTTCTCCCTCACAATTTTTAACAGTGCTGAGAAGTCCATTTTTTTAATTTTTGGGGTCATGCTGCTTTCAAATGCAGCTATACTACAGGTCCTATTATAAAAAAATGTTGTTTCTAACAGACATTGGTTTTTCACAATTGTCCAAAGTAGCTCAAGGGTCATGCTTTGAATTTTTGGGGCATTTTGCTTTGAAATGCAGCTATACTACAGGTCCTATTATAAAAAAAATGTTGTTTCTAACAGACATTTGTTCTTCACAATTGTCCAAAGTGGCTCAAGGGTCATGCTTTGAATTTTTGGGGGCATTTTGCTTTGAAATGCAGCTATACTACAGGTCCTATTATAAAAAAATGTTGTTTCTAACAGACAATTGTTCTTCACAATTGTCAAGAGTGGCTCAAGGGTGATGGTGCTGTCAGAAACAGGAATAGGTAGGACACTGTTAATGGACACATATTGCAAAATGACTTGTTTTTTCAAGATCTTTAACATAGCTATCAATCCCTGTATTGAGACAACCCATTTAATACAATTAAAAAAAGAGAAAAAAAGACATGGTGGGATTCCATCCTATTTTAAAAATGTGTTTTCTAGAATTAAACTACTAAAAACTTGCATGTACAAAATAGCTGGAAAAAAAATTCCTCTGAATTGTACAAGGGAGGTACAGGAAAACTTGACCAGATGCAGGTTATTCAGAGAACATGGAGTATGGAGCACGGACAGAGAACAAAGTACAGAGACAATTTCCTCCAGCACGTTGAGTAAAATGAGAAAAAGAATGCCAAGGAAAAGGGCACCTGGGTGTAACAGGAGCGTTAACCACCAGTATTACCAAGTGAAGCTTAATTGGTCCGCACTCATACGGAGGGGCAAGCGCTACCCAGGTCTTGACTGTGTACTGAGGAAGGCTGGAGTTCCCACACTTCCGCTTCCGCACTCTGCTTCAGCACAACAGTTTTCGTTGCTGCGTCATCAGGGCATTTTAACCTGCGTGTTAATAGATGACGGACGCCAGCGCTCTCACCGCACCCACTGTAACTCCGGCCCTGGGTCATGCTGTGGCACAGGACAGGTATAGTCAATGTCCAGTTCAACTAAAATGGTGGTTGAAAGACTCCTTTTTCCGGCACTTTTAATCTGGGGTTCAGACAGGTTTTAATGGTCATACTGCGGTCCAGGACAGTTCTAGTCAATGTCCAGTTCAACTAAAATGGTGGTTGAAAGACTCCTATTTCCGGCACATTTTAATCTGTGTGTCAGACAGGTTTAATGGTCATTCTGCGGTACAGGACAGATATAGTTAGTGTCCAGTGAAACTAAAATGGTGGTTCAAAGACTCCTTTTCCCGGCACTTTTTAATCTGGGGTCAGACAGGTTTAATGGTCATACATCGGTCCAGCACAGGTATAGTCAATGTCCAGTTCAACTAAAATGGTGGTTGAAAGACTCTCTTTTCCGGCACTTTTTAATCTGGGGTCATGCAGGTTTGGGGCTCATGCTGTGGCCCAGGACAGGGATAGTCAATGTCCAGTGAAACTAAAATGGATACTGCTCACTATCGAAAAACCTTATCGATGGTGGCCGACTATCGACTATTGCCCGATGTCGATAGCCAACGTAATCGCTCAACAATAATAGTAACTTCTCACTGGATAAGCGAAAGTTTATTGTAACATCTGTTAACATCTGAACGCACCTCGTTGCCCTTCTTAGGGTACATTGTTTCGGATCAAGGTCTCCAGATGGATGCCTCCAAGCTTTCAGCGGTCCTGCAGTGGCCCCGACCAGTGGGTCTCCGGTCCATCCAGCGTTTTTTGGGGTTCACAAACTATTAACGGCAGTTCGTCCCGCAATTCTCCACGCTGGTGGCCCCCTGGTAGCCCTCACAAAGAAGAATGCTAACCCCAAATGCTGGCCTCCTGAAGCCCAAGAAGCCTTTGATCGTCTTAAAGCAGCATTCGCTTCAGCTCTTGTTCTGTCTCGCCCAGACCCGCAGCGTCCGTTTGTCCTAGAAGTGGACGCCTCCTAAGTAGGTGCCGGCGCTGTCCTCCTTCAGAAGTCCTCCTCTGGGAGACTGCGTACTTGTGGTTTCTTTTCCAAGACCTTCACTCCTGCCGAACAAAATTACACGATCGGTGATCGTGAACTACTGGCCATAAAGTTAGCCCTAGAAGAATGGCGACACTTGCTGGAGGGGGGCTCGCCATCCAATTGAGATCTTCACCGATCACAAAAATCTCATGTATCTCCAATCTGCTCAGCAATTGAATCCTCGGCAAGCCCAGTGGTCGCTCTTCTTCGCCCGCTTTAACTTCCTCCATCACTTTCGGCCAGCCGAAAAGAACGTCAGGGCGAACGCTCTCTCTAGATCCTCAGACACTGTGGGCCTTGAGCCGACTCTGCAGCACATAATTCCTCCTAAACGGCTACTCACGGATGACGGACGCCAGCCTGGGCTCTCACCGCACCCACTGTAACTCCGGCCCTGGGTCATGCTGTGGCACAGGACAGGTATAGTCAATGTCCAGTTCAACTAAAATGGTGGTTGAAAGACTCCTTTTTTCGGCACTTTTTAATCTGGGGGTCAGACTGGTTTAATGGTCATACTGCGGTCTAGGACAGTTCTAGTCAATGTCCAGTTCAACTAAATGGTGGTTGAAAGACTCCTTTTTCCGGCACTTTTTAATCTGTGGGTCAGACAGGTTTAATGGTCATTCTGCGGTACAGGACAGATATAGTTAGTGTCCAGTGAAACTAAAATGGTGGTTCAAAGACTCCTTTTCCCGGCACTTTTTAATCTGGGGGTCAGACAGGTTTAATGGTCATACTGCGGTCCAGGACAGGTATAGTCAATGTCCAGTTCAACTAAAATGGTGGTTGAAAGACTCCTTTTTCCGGCACTTTTTAATCTGGGGTCATGCAGGTTTGGGGCTCATGCTGTGGCCCAGGACAGGGATAGTCAATGTCCAGTGAAACTAAAATGGTGGTTGAAAGACTCCTTTTTCCGGCACTTTTTAATCTGGGGTCATGCAGGTTTGGGGCTCATGCTGTGGCCCAGGACAGGGATAGTCAATGTCCAGTGAAACTAAAATAGTGGTTGAAAGACTCCTTTTTCCGGCACTTTTAAATGTGGGGGTCATGCAGGTTTGGGGCTCATGCTGCGTTCCAGGACAGGGATATTCAATGTCCAGTTCAAGTAAAATGATGGTTCAAATAATACTGCCTTCTGGCACTTTTTAATTTGTGGGTGATGCAGGTTTAAGGGTCATGCTGTGGTACAAGACAGGGATAGTGAATGGTGTGTGACTTTTTTTCTGTGGCTTTTATAGCCTAAGTGTTGTGCCTAAGATGTAGCAGGTATCCATTTGACTGTTGTGGCTGTTAATTCCAGCTTCTCCAGCCCTGTTTGGGTGTAAGAATGAAGGTGTTGTTGCTCTCCCATAGACTTTAATGGTCATCGCTCATAATCGACTGCTCACTATCGAAAAACCTTATCGATGGTGGCCGACTATCGACTTTGCCCGATGTCGATAGTCAACGTAATCACTCAACACTAATAGTAACTTCTCACTGGATAAGCGAAAGTTTATTGTAACATCTGTAGAGTATCTTCTTAGCCATAATTTTTTTATGTTTGATAACCAGTTTTTCCTGAAGAAGTGTGGTGCTTCAATGGGAGCTAGATTCTCCCCAGCACTCGCAGGGATCTACATGGCCTCATTTGAGGAAGTATATCTTTTTAGTGAAAAAAAACCATTTTCCAAGTATATCTATTTGTTTTGTAGATATATAGACGACTGCCTGTTTATATGGAAAGGTCCAACAAACTGTATTGGTGATTTTGTAGACTACCTTAACAGCAATACGAGAAATTTAAAATTCACCTTTACATGGAATGACTCCCACATCAATTTTCTGAATGTGACTCTATCCACACCAGTAGATGGTACACAGGTTAAAGTTAGTCCTTTTCGAAAACCCTCGGCAAAAAATTCCATTCTCCTTGCTTCTTCCTGTCATCCAGGTCATGTCACTCGCAACATTCCTCTGGGCGAATTGTGTCGCCTCAGGAGAAATTGCAGTGACAATCAGGAGTTCATGCTCCATCAAAAAATGTTATGTGACAATCTAAAACCAAGGGGTTATAAGCATAGCCACCTTCGGAAGGCTATCCAAAAAGTTGAGATTATGGATAGAACAGAACTTGTAAAAGAGAGCCGTAGACATAAGATCAAAATGCTGGATAGGAACATCACCTTTAGTACAAGTTATAGAGGCAATTTTCAGAAATCACACAAATTATTAAGAAACATTCTTCCCCTGCTTTTTTGTCAATCCTAAAATCAAGCTAATTCTTGAGAAAAAAGTAAGAAAATGTCGCAAAAAGAGCGTCAATTTGGGAGCCATACTATCTCCCAGTATGTTTCAATCTAAAAAAACAGAAATCCAACCCTGGTTAGATAAAAATTTTTTTTTTAAATGCGGCCCATGCAGTATGTACCGCTTGCAGCTATGTAAATAAAACAACGGTTTTCAGTTCTACCAGCAACCGGCAAAACTTTCACAATACAGTCATTTATTAATGCAACACGAAATTCGTTATTTATCTTATAGGTTGCCGAACTTGAAATTTCTCCAATTTTGTTGGCTGTACCAACTGGTCCGTTAAAAATCAGAGTGCGTAGACACCTTCTTATGCAATTCGACCCAGTGTCTTTTAAGTTTTTCCGCTGTTTCAAAACATTTTTGCAACTGTACATGGGGGGATGTTTCCTCCTTTACAGTCACGGGAATCGAGAAGGTAGTACATCACCCAGGGGAGGCAGCTTACAAAAGAAACTTTTCTCTAGAGAGGCGTGGTGGATATTTCAGTTGCCCCACCGCCCCACCTTTGGGCTTAAACAGCCAGCAAGACATTACATATTACTATTAGTTAATATTTACGTATATTTATTACTTTATGGTTACATTGTTCAACCAGCAGTTTTAATGATGTATTCTTCTATATTCTGGCAACATTGTAGTATTAATGTTATATTATGTTTTTATTGATTCAATGTATTGTTAGTTGTTTTCATTCCTTTGCTTGAGTAGTGAGCGGTACAGATGGTGCGATATTTAAAGCACATCCTGCCCCGCCACAAACATGCACAACTTAAACTATTCCCCCATAAAGTACAACTTGTCTCGAATAAAACGAGGCCTCATCCAACTGCGTCATAGAAAAAAAAACTGGTGAAACGCAAGGAGGCAAAAACTAAAAAAATGTTCTGGTCATTAACTACTTTTCAGGCGGTCGGCTTAAGGGGTTAAAACATATGATATCTTTCAATAAAATACATGGATAACTTTTAATAGAACAAACCATATGCTAACAATCGTAACATAGAATGCAGAATATCAGTTTCTGTAAAAACCAGGTCATATCGTAGGAATAAGGAACTAGGTTACGCAATAAAACTAGGTCAGAGGCACAGACTTGTTCCTCAACATTGCAGTGAAACTAAGTGAAACGTGTAAACATGTCACTAGAATATAAAAACCAAGTAAACTGGCAGATTTCCAGGCTTGTATTAAACACACACACAGAACACTGCAAGAAAAATATAATACATTGGGTCTATCAAACAAAAATCACAGCAAAATAATAACACAAATAAAACATAACTTTTAATAGATACGCTTTAAAATATATTTATATACCCCACAAAAGAAATGTGCTACGAAGTGGTATGGTTCTATCTTATCCTAGGATAGGGTACATATTGAGGGTTTAGTTTGTGGAGCCGCCCTTATCGGGGCGATGTCTCTGCTTTATTAGTCACCTTTTAGGGACTTTATAGAGTTGATTTCTTTGGGTTATTATCCATTAGTATTATCCATCTTCTAGGGGCTATTATATGTGCCCTGATATACCCTCTTATGTATGTTCACAAATTCCAGGTTTTCTTTTGTGGGGTATATAAATATATTTTAAAGTGTATATATTAAAAGTTATGTTTTAATTGAGTTATTATAGCACACACACACACACACACACACACACACACACACATACACACACACACACACACACACACACACCACCCCCACAACAAAACACACACACACACACACACACACATACATACAGTACTGGCAGGAACATCTTAACAGCATTTTAGACTCTCCGGCAGAGCAGGACACAGGACACTGCCTACTCAACCACATACAGAAATAAAAATGTAAATGATCGCTATAATAAACTTATATTTATTGGTGCCTTCAACAAAATCAGTGTTGACATTTAAAAAACATGCTTAACAGTAAACATTAATCAGTAACAATGTTTGGACAATATAATTTGAGCCTTAAATTTGAAAGACAAAAAATTTCAACATAAAACGTGGACTTTGTAAATCATACTAATGGAGATGGCACAGGAACACAGTTTGAAATTACTCTGAATTATTTATTATAGCTCAAGTGTTCAACACAAACATTTACGAGACTCTTCTTCCGATAATGAAAATGCACACTGTCAGCAACTGTTGTCCCCAGCTGTTAATTGCTTCCCGTGAATCTGTTACAATATTCAGCTTCCATTTCAATGCAAGCAATAAAAGCAATAAAAGCGGCAAAGTTTCTCTTGCAAATGCAGACATCCCTATTCTCCACTTCAGGTCGTGATATTTCTCCTTCTACCGAGTAAGAGGAAATCTGAATTTGGAGGCAGGTTATCAGAAAATGTGTTAATTTTTTTTTCTATGCATAGTTAAGCATGGGTATAAAATCAAATAACAGATCAATTATAAAGGGAAAGGTTGCACACACAAACAATTAACAAATTACCCAAAGGCAACAAAACCTTCATTTTAACCTCTATACCGCGGTATAAAACTTAGCTTTTAATTAATTCACTATTAATAGGTTAAAGCTAAAATTACAGTCCAAAAATATGTCCAATTATTGAAATGAATTGGAAATGTTATTACGGTAGCTGAACTGCCTATACAAGAAGTGCCTGTCTTATGCCTAATTGTGCTGTAACGGCCACCATCTACGATCCGCCATTTTCCAGAATGTATAGATATAGGGATGCACCTGCAGTATATATTCACAACCAAGACAGAAGGACTGCATCAATAAAAAAATAGCAAAGCTCCATCCCTCCCCTTCACCACAAAAGTGGCATCCTCAGGGATATTTCGGACCCCATATGCATCCCTATATCTATACATCTGAGAAATGGGGTTGGTAGATAGTGGGTTCGCACAATAAGACACAAGACAGGCACGCTTTGTATAGCCAGTTCAACTAGTCTAATCTATATGTAGGAGTTAGATAGTTATAATTATTTGCATCCATTTTTTCTACATTCACAATTCCAATTCATTACAATAACTGGACATACTTTTGGTCTCAGATTTGATTCTGAAACCTTATATTAATAGTGAATTGATTAAAAGTTTTATATCTTTGTACAAAGGTAAATATAGAGGTCTTGTAGCTGCCCTTGGAAAATTTGTAGATTAGTATGAGGACCCAAAGCTCGTGGGGGCTCTGGGCAAAAGCACTGTGTGCCTATTTATTAATACTAGTTAAAGGTTTGGACACACCATTTAATGCATGGTTTTTCTTTTTTTTTTTTTCTACATTGCACATTTATGTTGTAAACATAAAAACTATGATAGAACCTCACATAGTAAACAAAAAGGTGTTAAACCACAAAATGATTTGCATCTTAATTTTTTCAAAGTTGCCACCTTTTGTTTGATTGACAGCTTTGCACACTCAGCTTCATAAGGTAGTTACCTGGAATGTTTTTCAATTAACTAGAATGCCAATGTCAAGAGCTTATTTAAGGTGTTTCGTGCAGTTACATAAAGTGTTAGTCATGGGGGCTGGCGCAGGTGCCGTTGCCCCTCACGGCCGCCCCCCTGCTGCCCGTGACCATCCCCCTGCTACCCGAGGTCAGGCGCCGCTGCCGAGGCCGCGTGCGCGACGGCGGGTCTGGATTTAAAGGGCCAGTGCGCCGGTAATTTGGTCAATTGCCGGCCGCTGGTCCTATATAAGGAATACGCCCCCAGGACTCTCTGCCAGATTGTTGGTGTGCGTTACCTTGTCTAGAGAGAGTTTGGAGTTCTGTTTGATTACCCGTGTACCAGTCCATTCTGCTACGTTTTTATCTTCTCTCCAGATCTAGAGACATTTTAATCTTCTCTCCAGATCTAGAGACTCACCGCCACCATGTCCGCCAGGTGCTCAGACGTCTCCATACCCACCAGCTTTATGCCAAACTGGAGATGCCTGTTTGAACGCACCTCATTGCCCTTCTTAGGGTACATCGTTTCGGATCAAGGTCTCCAGATGGATGCCTCCAAGCTTTCAGCGGTCCTGCAGTGGCCCCGACCAGTGGGTCTCCGGTCCATCCAGCGTTTTTTGGGGTTCACAAACATTACCGGCAGTTCGTCCGGCAATTCTCACGCTGGTGGCCCCCTGGTAGCCCTCACAAAGAAGAATGCAAAAACCCCAAATGCTGGCCTCCTGAGCCCAAAGAAGCCTTTGATTGTCTTAAAGCAGCATTCGCTTCAGCTCTTGTTCTGTCTCGCCCAGACTCGCAGCGTCCGTTTGTCCTAGAAGTGGACGCCTTCTCAGTAGGTGTAGGCGCTGTCCTCCTTCAGAAGTCCTCCTCTGGGAGACTGCGTACTTGTGGTTTCTTTTCCAAGACCTTCACTCCTGCCGAACAAAATTACACGATCGGTGATTGTGAACTACTGACCATAAAGTTAGCCCTAGAAGAATGGCGACACTTGCTGAGGGGGCTCGCCATCCAATTGAGATCTTCACGCTCACAAAAAATTCATGTATCCCCAAATCTGCTCAGCAATTGAATCCTCGCAAGCCCCGTGGTCGCTCTTCTTCGCCCGCTTTAACTTCCTCCATCACTTTCGGCCAGCCGAAAAGAACGTCAGGGCGAACGCTCTCTCTAGATCCTCAGACACTGTGGGCCTTGAGCTGACTCTGCAGCACATAATTCCTCCTGAACGGCTACTCACGGCAGCTCCCGTGGATCTTCAACATCTACCCCCTGGGAAGACCTACGTCCGTCCTGCCATGCAGCCTCGAATCCTTAAATGGGGACATTCCTCTCGAACACGGGACATCCTGGGGTTCCCCAAATCATTTCAAGTGATCTCTCGTTACGATTGGTGGCCCACTCTCACTCAAGACGTTAGAGACTTTGTCCTGACCTGCACCTCCTGTGCCCGTAACAAAGTCCCTCGTCTCAGACCCGCGGGTCTGCTTCTGCCTCTTCTGGTGCCAGAAAGACCTTGGTCCCATATTGCCATGGATTTTGTTACTGGCCTCCTCTGGAAACACGGTCATCTGGGTGGTGACTGATAGATTTTCAAAGATGGCTCACTTTGTTCCAGTGCCCGGGTTACCCTCTGCCCCCCAGCTGGCCCAGCACTTCTTCCACCACATTTTTCGGCTACACGGGCTCCCATTGCATATCATTTCGGATAGGGAGGTCCAGTTTGTGTCAAAATTCTGGCGGGCTCTGTGTGCTCAGTTGCAGGTTCAGCTGGACTTCTCGTCTACATATCACCCTCAAACCAATGGGCAGGTAGAGAGGTTCAACCAAGTTTTAGGTACCTATTTACGTCATTTTGTGTCCACCCGTCAGGATAACTGGTCTGATCTCCTCCCCTGGGCAGCATTTTCGTATAATTCCTTAGACTCAGAGTCTGCTGGAGCCTCTCCCTTTTTTGTTGTATTTTGGCTACATCCCCACCCGCCTCTCTCTCTGGCTACCTCGTCTCATGTCCCTGCCGTAGATGCCCAAGTATGGGACATCAAGGCACTTTGGCAAGTCACACGACAGGCCCTTCTACGGGCCTCCGCTCGCACCAAGGCCCAGGCTGACAGGTACCGGAGACCTCCGCCCATATTTAAGCCGGGTGATAGGGTTTGGTTATCTGCCAAGTACATTCGCTTCAAGGTGCCCAGTTACAAGTTAGGCCCTAAGTATTTGGGCCCTTTTGTGGTAATTTGGCAACTAAACCCGGTGTCGTACAAGCTCCGCTTGCCTCCCACTCTGCGTATCCCGAACGCCTTTCATGTCTCTCTCCTCAAACCAGTGGTTCTGAACCACTTCACCCGTGGACCTGTCTCGCTTTCTCCTGTGGCCAACTCTGATAACATCTTTGAGGTCAAGGAGGAGCTGGCAGAATGAACAGTGAGGGGGAAGACGGCTGGTCTGGATTTAAAGGGCCAGTGCGCCGGTAATTTGGTCAATTGCCGGCCGCTAGTCCTATATAAGGAATACGCCCCCAGCACTCTCTGCCAGTTTGTTGGTGGGGCAATTTCCTTTTCTTTGAGGAGAATTTGGAGTTCTGTTTAATTACCCGTGTACCAGTCCGTTCCGCTATGTTTCCTGACCTTGCCTGTTTGCCGCCTACCCTGACCGTCTGCCTGTCTCTGACCACGAACCTCTGCCGCCTGCCCTGACCTCCGGCCTGTCCCCGACTACTCTTCTGGATTACGTTTCTGTACCACGCAATACCCCGGCCGCCATCGCAAGCAAGTCACGTCAGGGGTAGCGAACTGGTTGCCTCACGCCGCAGCAAGTCCATCCTGCTTTGCGGCAGGCTCTGGTGAATACCGGGGACTACTTAGACTCTGCTCCCTGGCTATAGGAAAGGAAGACTCAGGGCGACATGTTTGAATATGACTGCGACAGTTTTTTGGCGTGCTTTGAGTCATAGTCCTGTTCGACAGATGTGGTATGGCAAACTTTGGCGTAAGCTGCAACATAAATCACACTTTTGAATGCGCCAATTCTACGGGGGTGTCGCACCAGATTTGTATGATTAGACACATTTCAGTACAAGTCAGACTAAGTTAAAAGTTGTCTGACTGAGGCCAAATTTGTTGAAGATGAACTAGAATTGCCAATAAGGCTAAAAATATAAAATTAATATAAAATTATATAATATCCAAAAATCTAAAATTATTTCATATACAATATAAAATTATATAATATAAAATTAATATTAAATAATATCAAATAATTAAACCAATACAGCATCTACCACAAATCCCGCTCTCAATCGAGCAGTTACAGAGTTATCCTAATAATATCAGTGATTAGAAACACATCACAGCAGGCTAGAATAAAATAAAAGCCATTAGAATAGCCTGGTTTGGTAGTGATCCTGCTTGATGCACCTCAAGTCTCAGAGACCTGTTGTGTGTCAGCTATTGCCGTATGTAAAATAAAAGCTGAGAGCAGGAAAATATAATTTCCAAACTGATCATCATCTAATTAATATTTGTTTCATTGAATGTAGTAAAACTTAAAAATAACAAGATTTGAATGAAAAAAAATGTTCCTACAAAGTTTATACAGCATGCAAAATCCTGACCTACTGACCCAGTGATCTACATTTTGATGAACGAAAAATAACATTCAAAACATAATTAATTTTTTATCTCAATCTCAATAAACTGCTTTAATCTCTGTAGAGAACAACAGAAGTTCATAAATATCAATCAAACATTTCTATATTTCTCTTTCTACTAAATCACAATGCTTTCTCTTAATTTTGTGGCTACAATATTGCAAGAGATAAGTAGCTTTTACTGTCAAATGCGCTTTATTGCAAGATGGTAAAGAGACAAAAAAAATGTAGTCAGTCCATGAAAAACATAAAATAGGGAGTAGATTCTTGGGGCTGAGACGAACCGTACCTGCCAGCTACACGCAAATGGCTACAGACCAGGCAGAAACAAACAAGGAACTGCAGACTTTGACCAGGAGGAACATCAGAGGAACTGCAGACTTGGACCAGGAGGAACACCAGAGGAATTGCAGACTTGGACTAGGAAGAACACCAGAGGAACTGCAAATATGGACCAGGACCAGAACAGGATCAGGATCACAGAGGGCTTGAGGCACAGTACAAACCCCAACTTGCACTTCAGATAACTCATGCACTGTCTGGAGGCAGAAGCTGTTTTTTTAAGTCAGACAGACAGGGAAATGGGCAGCAGCTGTGATTGCTGTTGTCAGGTTAACTGTTGCCCTGCTGTAAGTTACACAGAACAGTGAACCTCCAGTACAGCAGCCTCCAGGCTCAAAGGCATGTTGTATCCAAGACAGATGCATGATCATTACATCTCTTCTATACAGAGATTAGTGCAATTCATTGAGTTGATGTTCTAATGAAAAATGTATTATGTTAATAATAAAATTGTTATATATTTTTAGATTTTTTAAAATTGCTGTATTTTCTAATTCTATATTATTTAAATAATTATTCATTTTATTATCTATAATTTAATATTAATTTAACAGTATATTATTTATTTTTTGATTAATTTAATATTATTGAACATTAGCTTTATACCAGAATTTTTGCACTATAAGATGTACTGTACCATAAGATGCACATGGGTTTTAGAGGAGGGAAATAGGGGGGGAAAAAATCACTTTTTATTCCAATTGTTTGGGGATATGAAATTTTGGCATTTGGAATTTTTTTTTCTTCTGCGCTGTACAGTGTATGGGATCAATGGTGTTATAGTTTAATAGATTGGACTTTTAAGTACGTGACGATACTAATTATGTGTAACTTTTTATTTTTTTATTTGTACAATGGCGTGATTTAAACTGTGATTTAAACTTTCATATTTAAACTTTTTTAATTTTTTTTTTTTTTAATTTAATAATTCATCCCCCTAGGGTACTTTACCACGAGGGAGCAGAATTCCTTGTCCTATATAAAATACTTCTATTGTATTGCTGTACATAGGATTTTAATTCATTCATTATCACACTCTGCCATAAGCAGTGTGTAACAGGTGTACATGCATGGCAGCTGCGGAAGCCTGCATGAGGCTTTCTGCTGCCATGGCAACCAATCCCTCCCTCCCCCAGCAATTACATTGTGGGGAGGAGGTGATCGGATGGAGGAGCAGTGCGCAGCTAGAAGCTGTGACTGCGATTGCTGCAGCATGTAAAGTGTTAACGAGCAGGGATGAAGCTGGCTCCATCCCTGCTGTTAGCGTCGGCTGTCGGCTGTACTGATCGGCCACATGCCGCCGCTGTACAACGCTCTCTCGGGCTGACAGGAACCTGTAGAGGAACGATGATGTGGGAAGCCAGCAGCGGGGTTTAACCCCTTAAATACTGCTGGCCTGAGAGAGTGCATTCAGACTATAAGACGCCCCCTCATTTTCCCCCCAAATTTTTTGGGGAAAAGTGCGTCTTATAGTCTGAAAAATACATTAATATAAGTTAGTGTATAACCATTTCTGGTGTTATTTTGGAAAGATTGGATTTCTTTTTGCAATAAGAGTTTGTTTAGCATGGACCCAGATGTCATGAATTTTGTTGAGTCTTTAAACACATTTCTGGCGCATTGTTCACTCCACAGACAATGGGCGACATGTATGAAGCTCGCCACTTCGGGGCGCACATTTCCGCCGGTTTTCCGGCGAAATCTGCGCCTGATTTAAGTCGGGGCCGGGGCGCGCTCATACATACAATGTAAAGTCCGCCGCGCCTCGCCAGTGTGTAAGGCGCAGTGTGGGACTTTGCCGCAGTGCGGGGCTGCGCCTGAGATTCGCCGCCGGAGGTAGTGCGGTCATACATGCGGGCAAAAGTCCGCCGCGCCTCGCCAATGTGTGGGGCGCAGTGCGGGACTTAGGTGCAGAGCGGCGCTGCGCCAAAGATTCGCCGTCCGAGAAGGTGCGCTCATACATGCGGGGAAAAGTTCCCTGCGCCTCGCCAGTGTGTGGGGCGCAGTGCGGGACTTAGGCGCTGTGCAGGACTGCGCCAAAAATCTGTTCCGATGCGAGACAGGCTGGAAAACAGCGAGAAATCATTCCACATGTCGGTGCGGAGTATGAATAAAAAATCGCCTTTATAAGGGCGTAAAACCTTGTCAGAAAAGAGCTCAAACCTCAAAAATAAAAAATACATAAAAAAAAATCACTTTCCAAATATCCTAATTCAAGAATTAGGATATTGGAAATTGCCGGGAAATACAGTAATTCAAATTCTGAAAGCTATTCTCATTGGTCGGCAGAAACCGGCCAATCAGAATAGGAGCGACAGTGAACCATTAAAACCTATGGAGAACTATTAACCAATCAGAATCAAAGGCGGGACAGTTCAAAATACAGTAAAAATGCAGAAAAGAGCTGATTGGCTGAGCTAGCGGGTGCTTGGCTAGCTCGGCCAATCAGAATAAGAGCGACAGGGACCCATTATAGCCTATGGAGAACTATTGACCAATCAAATTCAAAGGCGGGACAGTTCAAAATACAGTAAAAATGCAGAATAGAGCTGATTGGTTGAGCTAGCGGGGGCGTGGCTATCCCAGCCAATCAGAGCGCGAGCTACTTCTCCCATTGTAGTCTATGGACAGATCGGCGCCATGCAATCTCGGCTCTCAGCGCCGTGCGGCATGGAGTATGAATAAAAAAATGAACACATTTATGAACTGCAGTACATACTGTTGCATTCTACACTTTATTGAGTAACCCTAAGAGTTACTTCTGCTACAGAGAACAAATTTGTTAGTTACCAACCTCAGAAGCATCAAATTAACAGCCCCTTAGATTAAAGCTGAAATAAGCTTTTAGTGCAAGACAGATCTCAAAATCAACAGTCTGAAGGAGACAATGAGAATCAAGCCTTTTGGGTTGAATTACTTTAAATAAGCTGCTACTGAAGATCAACAACAAGAATAAGAGAATTGCTTGAGCAAAGAGACAAAAGGAATGGACATTAGATTAGCTGAAATTTGTACCTTAGTCTTATAAGTCAAAAGTTGATATTTTCTGCATCAAACCATTAGGTTTACATTTGTGGTTCATAAAGAATTGAGGAGGAGGTGTAATTTTGTGAGGGTGCCTTGCTGGTGATTTATTAAAAATTCAAGATTCCAGCCAGGCTACCATAGTATTATTCCCTTCTTGACAGTCGGTCGTTATAATGTTTTTTTTCCAAGAGTGATAACTTTTTTATTTTTCCATTTATATAGACATGTGAGCTTTTATTTTGTGGGACAAGATGTACTTTCTAATGGTGCAATCTATCATACCATAGAATATACTGGGAAACCACAAAAAAATGCTAAGTGGACAAAAATATACATGCGTCAGGTTTGCGGGCATTTTGTTTTTACAGAATTAACTCTTGGTAAAAAGATGTGTTATCTGTATTCTGCAGGTTGATACAATTCTGGCAAAAGGGTTTTCTTTATGTTTTAGTACCATAAAAAAATCCAAACTATTTTTAGTTTTTAAATGTGCACCACAGAGCCATTTTCTGCAACCATTAACTTCTTTGTTCTTCCACTTATAGACCTAAGTAAGGATGATTGTTTTATGGGCCGGGTACTTTTTATTCATACCATTTTGGGATTGATGCAATTTTTTTGGTGACTTTTATTCCAATTTTTAGTGGACTTGAAATAACAACAAAATGCAATTTTGGGGTGTGGAATTTTTTTTTTTATTCTACAGTTGTCAGTGTAGCAGAACTCAGGCTGCCAGTTTCACACAGATTAGAGGGGAATGAGCACAGAGAGAGCAGGACAGCCGCTCACAGCACAGGGGGCATGTTCCGACCAGAGCTGAACTAAATGTCAGGCAGCCAATCACAGCAAAAGGAGCGTGACCCGACCCCAGACTGCAGTTTTAGGTGAAGAACACACAGATTAGCTAAAAGCTACTATACGAAATGATTTAGGCAATACAAACCAATTACAAAAGTGCTTATTTTTACTGTTCCATCAATACAGGTATGTTTGCAGCGAGAAAACCCCTTTTAGAAAATCAAGACAATTTCATTATAAACCTCCCTCTTAAAACATGAATGCATTTTATTTTATATTAAAACAACTTTAAATACAGCATTACATTTCTGTGCACTTACCCTTAGTAAAGACAAGGATTGATATTTTTTTACATTTATGGGAAAAAGCAGATTCCATTTCATTTAGGTAGCACAATTCATTTCTAGCCATGTGAAAATACCCATTTCACTATCATTTTAAGTTAGCCTTCAAGTTAGCCTTCTTCCTGATGACCTGTGGACTGCAGCAGATACTTGTGATTTTCTTATGGTGGTGATTCAGTCAAGAATAACTTGATTTCAATGACTTGATTTTGGTTTATGACTCATATCTGCCCTTTCTTTTTTATATTTTTATGGAACTGGTGTCAACTACTAATAACATCTTTAAGACAATAATGTGATTCTTACAACTAAATCCACCTTCTGTGTGAATTTCATTTCAAATTTGATAGGGTTTAGAAAATTGATTCTGGGTAAAGGAAAAACAATTTGCAATTATCTGTGAGTAGATTTATTGCACCCCAAGGAGATGGCTCATCTACAATATGTCATATTGAGTCTTTAGTATGTTACATTTAGACAATTTGAAGAGGCATAGAATTTATAGTATGCTTAGAAGTCAATTATAAAAATGATCCTAACATCATAAAATGTTTCCTGCAGTGAGAGTAAAACTTTGAGTCACTTTAAAATACAGGCAGTAACCTTTACTTTAATATCTATTGCTCTCTCTTAATATTAAATAGTAAATTTAGAAGAAATTGAACCGCTTAGTAAGGATACTGGAATTTCACTTTAAAGGGTTCTTGCCATTTCTCAAAATTCCTCTCTGAGGCCAGCTCGTAGCTCGTTATGAGCCAGCTTCACTGAATGGAGAAATGGCTGCACTTGCACAGCTCTCCTCTCATTCATGTCCAAGATAACTGAACACCCTCGTTCAACTATATTCGGAAATGCCATAGAAAAGAATGAAGAGAACAGACAGTTCTCAGAAGCCAGCTCATAGCTAAATACAACCCGGCCCGGAATGGGATTTTAATTCGTGGCAAAATGCATTTACGTTTGTGCAGCACCACAGTTTTTTAACAAAAATGATTTCAATACATTGCATGACGGGACCAAATAATAGACTATTACAATTTTTACAATGTTAGAATTGATGGTGCTAAGTAGTGTTGAGCGATTATTATCGATAAAGTTGAAATCGGCACGGATTTTATGGTGATCGGATTTTTTCGATCACTCGATAATTTAGGTGAAAATCTGCACATAATCTATTAATATTGCGCCATTTTCAGCGCTTCCTGTCATTTTGGCGGCCAGCAAATCAGCTTACAGAATAGAGCAGGGTGAGCTGGGTGTGCGACGTCATGACTGGGATGTGTATGGTTGCGATTGGCTGGAAAAATCACATGACTGGTTTTACATCGAACAGCCCTTCTGTTCTGCCTCAGTGTGTGTTGTGTATCATAGGAGTAGGACGTGTGCTCGAGTATCTGTTAAAACAGCTCAGCAAAAACTGTTCTATTTGTTCCCCAAAATTAGT
>JAODAL010057433.1:0-22681 GCA_025379985.1 Phyllomedusa bahiana
GTGGGGCCCCAAAGGCAGAGGCACGCCCTTTTCCCCTATAAACCTGAGGATACTGGGCTGAAAAGGAAACGCTGTTCTATGTAAAACGGGGGGTCATGTGTTTTTTCCCAAGCCAATCGCAACCATACACATCCCAGTCATGACGTCGCACACACATTCACCCTGCTCTATTCTATAATCTGATTTGTGGCCGCCAAAATTACAGGAAAGCGCCGAAAAAAGGCGCGATCTTAATAGATGATGCTCAGATTTTAACCTTAATTTATCGCAGTCTGGAAAATTCGATCACTATAAAAAACCTTCCCGTTTTTAAAACTTTGTCGATAAAAATCGCTCAACACTAGTAATGGACATAAAAATTTTTTGAAACATCTCGAATTTGAGTCTAAATTAGTAGTAGTTTGTTGTAGAGATAAAGGTCTTGACATATATCTCACCATCCGAAGGTGTCCACAGACTCTGAAGTTTAGCGGTTCTGTAATTTAAATATATATATCAGAATTATATAAACGTAGCATAACACTTCATGCATACATATATATATATATATATATACATATATATATACACATATACATATATATATACACATGTACACATATACACACATCTATCGACAAAGAGAGAACAACATGTACTGTATATATTAGCTGGTATGTACTTAGTATACTAATAGAGTACTGGTGAAGTCCCTATGTGTGTATATTATATAAAATTCTGGAAGTCATTATTTCAAAAGATGAGGTCACATTCCCTATTTAAGCCATTCGGATGTAGGCTATCTAAACGGTGGATCCAATAGGCTTCACGTTTTTTTTAGGAGGGCGATGCGATTTCCACCCCTCCTCGGACGTGGGACATGTTCCAATACTTGGAATCGGAGTTGGCTTATTTGGTGATGGCTATCTTCGAAATGTTTTGGGAGCGGGAGCCACGTCTTTTTGCATCTAATCGTGGATTTGTGTGCCGATAGGCGATCTTTAATACGTTGTGTAGTTTCGCCAACGTAAACCAGACCACAGGGACATTTGATCAAATATACCACAAAGGACGTGTCGCATGTGAAGAAGCCTTTTACTTTAATAGGTGTTCCGTTGTGAGGGTGATACACTATGTTCCCTTTGATAATATTTGAGCAATTGTTGCAATGCAAGCAGGGGAATGTACCATTCTTAGTGGTTATGAATTGTGTTTGTATTTTAGGTGAACGTAGGGAGCCTACGTCTGCTCTCACTAAATGATCCTTGATGTTTTTGGGACGTTTGTAACAGATCCGTGCTATTGTTCGGAACTCCGGAATGTCAGGGTAACCATCACGAAGAATGTGCCAATATTTGCGTATGGTTTGGTGTAGCTTTGGCATCAGAGGGTGGTAGGTATTTATAAAATTAATTCTTGGAAGGTTGGGGCCAAAGGATTTTTTGGGTCTTGTCTGTGTTCTAACTTTTGTTATAAGTTTGTCTGGGTAGCCTCTTGCTTTAAATTTTTTGGACATCGTGTCCAGTTGTGAGACGAGATCGTTGGGACTTGTGACTATTCTCTTAACTCTGGTAAATTGGGAAGAGGGAAGGGAAGTCTTGGTGTGGACTGGATGGCACCTGCTATCATGGAGAAGAGAATTCCTGTCTGTGGATTTGGTCTGGAGATCAGTGGTAATGTCACCATCAGGAGATTTATTAACCCAGGTATCAAGGAAATTGATACGGGACTGGTCTTTGTGGATGGAAAAAGTGAGACCTGGTTTGATGGAATTGATAAAGTCAAGGAAGTTATCTCTACAACAAACTACTACTATATTTATGACTCAAATTCGAGATGTTTCAAAAAAATTTTTATGTCATTACCTACTATTTATGTTTTGACCGTGGACCTCCCTCCTATATCCTATATTCTACTATATTTTTTGTCTTACTCCTGTCCTCTCTCTGTTTCTTTAACATCATCCTTTCTTTTTTATAATGTTCTCTCCTATGTTGTTCTATATACCTTGTAATATCAAGGCATCTGTATCTCTTTTTCACCGTTCCTTGGACTACTTAGGCTGTGACCACTATGACTCTCCCCTTCTTTTTCTTCTTTTCCCTTACCTGCAACTCCCTTGTACATTCCCACACTAGCGCAGACACGCGAGACACCGGACCTTTGCGGCCGGATCCCGAGCATGCGCGGTCTTCACTATCTCCATACTCCTCACACTGGGCATGCGCCGGCGTCTTTAAGACGCGGCATCGCGCCTTTTCCAGCCAGGACCGCACCGTTACTCCCCTGGCCGCCGCTGGCGCCGGTACACCTGTCCTCCTTCCACTCAGGTATGTCAGATATTAGCCTGCATAGACTAGCTCATTCCTAATAGAACCCTGGTTCATTTACATTGACTCCTGCCCTCTTTCTGGTCATCAGCCTTATACCCATACCTTTCTTTCTTTTAGTGTCTGACTGACGCGGTCCATCCTGGTAAGGGTGCTCTATCTACCATTGCTTCTATGTGGTCCTTTATTTATACACCTTTATTTATTCTTATGTCTTATGCCCTGTTTTACAACCTCTCCTATATACCTTGAGACCATTTGTTGTTCTCCATTACAGTCTCTCCCAGCTCACACACCATACCGGTAAGCCCATAATCCTAGAAGTACTCTATTCCTGTGCCATCTGGTACTAGCCACTCATTATATCTTTGTTACATACCTCTGTGTGCTACTTTATGGTTTATGGTCACACATTCACTTATCATTTATACCGCTTGGCTTCTCCTCCCTTTTCTGTGATTCCGGTTTCTCCTTTAATATAATGCGGTCCATTCATGTTTTTCACATGTCTATCTCCTTTCCTTTTCTTTTTCCCTTTTCTTTTCTCGCTATATTCCTTTGGCTGCTCTCTTCCGTTTCCTTTTTTGATTACCTCATTTGTGTCTCTGAAATATTGTATTTCTTTCCAGTGATCTGGCCGACGAAGGCTGTGGCGACAGCCGAAACGTTCATATAATAGATCACGATCACCATGTACTAAAAACATTAGTCTGTATTTTGAGGCACTCGACTATGCTGATCCTCTGTAACTGAAATTTTCTGATATACATAATATCTGAATATAAATCTCTATATCTCTAATGTAACTTACTGTGTGCCGTGAAATTATTTAATTGAATTACACAACAAGAGTAAAACTTGTAATTAACCTTCGCTTGTGAATTATGCTACAGGAAAAATGTATTTTTGGCAGTGAAATAAACGTTTTTTTTTTAGTCACCACAGCAGCAGAACAACGCTTAATTAACCCCTGGATGTAAATTGCGCAAAGAATTGAGAAAACCAAAAACTAGGGAGCTTTTTTAGCTTTGTTACAAGGGCATGTTTTCTACGCTACACAAAAAGGGAGTAAATCTTTTTAATTAACCTTCGCTTGTCAATTATGCTACAGGAAAAATGTTTTTTTTGGGCGGTGAAATAAACGTTTTCTTTTAGTCCCCAAACAGCAGTAGACCAAGTTTAATTAACCCCTGGATGTAAATTGCGCAAAAAAATTTTGAGCAACCAATAACTACCAGTTTTGTAGCATGTACAATGGAGTGTTTTTTAACGCTACACAAAAAAGAGTAAAACTTGTAATTAACCTTCGCTTGTGAATTATGCTAAAAGGAAAAAATGTATTTTTTGGGGGTGAAATAAACGTTTTCTTTTAGTCACCACAGCAGCAGAACAACGCTTAATTAACCCCTGGATGTAAATTGCGCAAAAGAATTGAGCAACCAAAAACTACCAGCTTTGTAGCGTGTTACATTGGCAATGTCACGTCAAGGGAGGTACAGTGATCCCTGACTGGAACCCAGCCCACTGTCCCTGCCCTAGGCGGCAGACGGCAATTGGATGACAGTCCCTGCGCTGCTAGAGTGCTGGGGCCGTCAGGAGGAAGAAAAGTCAGACAGTCCGGGTTAATACCAAATAGGGAACGCCAAGCCACAAATCAGAACCAGAGGGATAAACGTAAAAAAGCCGAGGTCAAACACGAACGGGAGCGAGGTCAAAAACGGGAAGACAAGCCCGGGTTTCAGGAGAACAAGCCGGAGGTCAAGTACACAGGTAAGCAACAACAAGCATAGCACAGGTAGCAAGGCAGCAGGGGGAATAACCGCGGGTTTGCAGCACTCAGCTAGCAGGGAGTTTAAATATGATCCCCAGATACCGCCCCTGTAGCTGATTGGAGCGGCCCCCGGGTCCTCCCATTGGCTGGTGTGACTCGTCTCGTGTCAGGAGTGGCTGGGCGTCTGTCACTGACACAGCTCCCAGCAGACTGTCTATCAGGGTGGGGTCGCTGATCAGCTGCTGCAGACTCTTCCTCCCTACAAGCCGTGCGCTGCCTAGCCCTGACAGTACCCCCCCTTTTAGGAGGGGCCACTGGATGCTTCCCTGGTCTGGGTTTGTCTGGGTGAGACTCATGGAATTCCCTCACTAGGTCATCATCATGGATGGATTTAGCTGGAATCCATGATCTCCCTCAGGACCATACCCCTTCCAATGGACCAGGTACTGCAGTGACCTTTGGACCTTACGAGAATCCAAAATACGGGCGATTTTCATATTCTAACTCTCCCTCTATACAAAACTGGAGGAGGAGGTCTAGAGGTCGGAGTTAACAGGCCTGAATGTACCTCTTAAAAAGTGCCCGATGGAACACGTTATGTATTGGGAAAGAGACGAAGGTAATTTCAGCCGATATGCCACTGGGTTAACCACCTCCTGAACCACAAGGGGACCTACAAATCGTGGCGAGAGTTTACCAGAGGGAACTTTCAATCGCAGATTTAGGGTGGACAACCGTACTTTATCCCCAACCACAAACCCTCTAGAACAAAGACGCCGTCTATCAGAATTTTTCTTCTGGATGCTCTGGGTATGAACCAAGTTCTTCTGAACTTGGGCCCAGACGGGTGCACAGATCTTTAATGATAACATCCACCCCGCTGTGATCAGACGATGCACTGGAAAATGACGCATGCCTTGGGTGAAAACCATAATTACAGTAAAATGGCGAAGTTCCAGATGAGCTACTATCCTGGCAATGACAAATTCAACCAAAGGTAAGTATTTTACCCAGTCTACCTGCTGATCAGATACATAACAACGGGTTTTTGTGTTACCATTTTGATTTACCCTCTCGTCTGCCCATTAGTCTCGGGGTGGAAGGCAGAGGAGAAGGAAGGGTGTTTACCCAGAGCCTTGCAAAGGGCTCTCCAAAAACGAAAAACGAACTGAACCCCTCTGTCCGAAACAATATTTTCTGGTAAACCATGCAGTTTGACAAAGTGTGTGATAAAGAGTTCAACCAGTTATTTGGATGACGGAAACCCCCCTTAACGGAACAAGATGGCACATTTTACTGACCGGTCCACTACCACCCAAATAACCGTTTTGCCCTCTGAAGGAGGAAGGTCCGTCATAAAATCCATGGAGATGTGGGTCCATGGACGTTCAGGTACAGGTAGGGGGCAAAGTTCCCCAGGAGGACGAGTCTCCTTGGGCAATATAGGTGCCGGATCCTCCTGAGATGCGTGGCTGGCCACAGAAGCTTCTAGATAGAGCATCAGCCTTCAATTTTTCAAACCCAGGTCTGTAAGTAACAACAAAGTTAAAAGCGCGTAAAAAATAATGCCCAACGCGCCCGACGTGGATTTAACCTTTTAGCACTCTCTAAAAAGGTAAGATTCTTATATCAGTAAGGACCGTGCCCTGATGTGGGCACCCTCGGGGAAGTGGCGCCATTCCTCGAAGGCCCATTAATAGCCAACAACTCCCGGTTTCCAACATCATAATTCCTTTCAGCTGAGGAAAATTACGTGAAAAGAAGGCCAAGGGTAAAGGTTAGTCATATTAGCGGACCCCTGAGACACGACCGCCCCTGCGCCATACTCGGAAGCATCAACCTCAACGACAAAGGGTTTGCTGTGATCTGCTTGAATCAACACAGGAGCTGATACAAAACACTGCTTAAGCTTCTCAAATGCATCTATGGCCTCAGGTTGCCAACTACTGAACTTCACCCCCATCTTAGTCATGTCAGTCAAAGGCCGAACTAAGACAGAAAAATTACGAATAAATTTACGATAGTAGTTCGCAAACCCTAGAAACCGCTGCAGGGCCTTCAGAGATGAAGGGCGGACCCAATTGAGAATGGCCTGAATTTTACCGGGGTCCATACGAAATTAGTTAGGATGTACCCAAGGAAAGGTACCTCCTGCACACCGAAAACACATTTTTCAAGCTTGACAAACAAACTATTTTCCTTCTGGATTTGCAATACCTGCCATACGTGTTTAACGGGGACGACCAATCTTCCGAATAGATTAAAATGTCATCCAGGTAAACGACCATACAACAACCAATGAGATCACGGAAAACATCATTAACCAGGTTCTGGAACACCGAGGGAGCATTACACAACCCAAACAGCATCACTAGATACTCAAAATGACCTTCAGGAGTGTTAAACGTGGTTTTCCACTCATCCCCTTCTCGGATACGGATGAGGTTATAGGCCCCTCTAAGTTCCAACTTGGAAAACCACTTTGCTCCCTGGATTTGGTTTTAACAATCCGGATCAAGGGTAAAGGGTATTGGTTTTTACCGTTATTTTATTCAGTTCACGGTAATCTATGCATGGACGGAGGCCTCCATCGTTTTTACCTACAAAAAAAACCCCTGCACCCATGGGAGAAACCGAAAGTCGGATATGCCCCTTCTGTAAGCTTCCTGCAATAAAATTGTTTCATTGCTAGTCTCTCTGGACCAGCCAGATTAATTTTCCTCCCCTTGGGAAACCTCACTCCGGTGACTAGGTCAATGGCACAGTCGTAAGAGTATGAAGGGGTAGTTTTCTCCGAATGTTTCTGGAGAAATACTGCAGCAAAGTCACGGATAAAAACAGGAATCTGCTCCCCCTCAGAAATGCCCAGTATGGTAGGGGGACATCTGTCAACACACCGTTGTCCCCACCTTGACTAATTCACCTGAATCCAGTCAACACTGGGTTATGTTTTTTGAAGCCAGGGCAGCCCCAACACCACATCAGCGGGCAAACCCCTCCATGATAAATAGAGTACACTTTTCAGTATGTATGGATCCGACCACCATCTCCAGCTCAGGAGTACAATGTTGGATTGTGCCCCGAGCTAGTGGAGTGGAGTCAATAGCCACTACCCGTAGAGACTCCCGATAGCGGTCTCCAAGGTAGGCCTAACGTTTGACGAAAGACGCATCAACAAAATTAGAAGCTGATCCAGAATCCACAAACGCACTCCCAGAACCAGACCGCGACAAGTATAAATCTTAAACTGGTAGCAGCAATTTTTTGGATATGATAGGAAATACCTGCTCGCCTAGGTGATCTTCCTGCTGACCACCTAGGCGCTGGAGTTTTTCTGGCCTGGGCCCTTTCCCTTTGGAGCACTCCCGAACGCTGTGTCCATCTTCCCACAGTAGAAGCACAACCCCTGGGGGCGACGAGTAGTCGTACGGTCACTAGCAGCGAAAGAAGCCCCCTCTTGCTTGGGCTCCTCTGGTTTTTAAAACAGAAAAAAACGGGTTTTTGAGGTGACCATGGGTGGACCACCGGAGAGGAAACCTTTTCCCGATGTCTCTCCCTAAAACGTCGTCCAGACGAACGGCTAGTTTCCATGGCCACATCTAAAGTACCAGGGGTAGGGTAAGCCCCCAACAAATCCTTCACATGGTCAGCTAACCCTAATTTAAACTGGCATCTGAGAGCTGGGTCATTCCACCCATACGGAACGCACCGCAACGAAATTCAGAGCAAAATTCCTCCACCGTTTTTTTTACCCTGCCTCAAGGTGGTCAGCTGAGCTTCGGCCACAGCTTCCCTATCCGGGTCATCAAAAAGTACCCCTAAGGAGGCAAAGATGCTGTCCCACAGAAGACGTTTTTGGCGACTCAGGCGGGGAACGAAAAAGCCAACTCCTGGGGGGGACCCTGAAGTAGGGACATAACCATTCCCACTCTTTGCTCCTCATTGCCTGAGGTATGGGGGGCGGAGCCTAAAATACAGGCGACATCCCCTCTAAATGCCAAAAAGGCCTTCCTGTTGCCTAAAAACCTGTCAGGCAACTGGATAGGGGACTCCACAGGAGGGGAAGGTAGTGCAGGGACACTCTGCCTTGTGGTAGCTTCCTGCTGTTCTACCCTCAGCGCCAGATCCTGGACTACCTGGGTTAGCCCCTGCATCTGCTCTACCATAGCTGTCATGGGGTTCATAGTGGGTGGTAGTCAGTAACGGTTTCCGGCCTGCGATAATGTCACATCAAGGGAGGTACAGTGAGCCCTGACTGGAACCCAGCACACTGTCCCTGCCCACTTGACGTTCTGCCCTAGGCGGCAGACGGCAACTGGGCGACAGTCCCTGTGCTGCTAAAGTGCTGGGGCCGTCAGAAGGAAGAAAAGTCAGACAGTCCGGGTCAATACCAAATCAGGAACGCCAAGCCACAAATCAGAACCAGAGGGATAAACATAAACAAGCCGAGGTCAAACACGAACGGGAGCGAGGTACAAAATAGAAGACAAGCCGGGTCAGGAGAACAAGCCGAGGTCAGGTACACAGGTAAGCAAACAACAAGCAATAGCACAGGTAGCAAGGCAGCCAGGAGAATATCGCAGGCGCAGTACTCAGCTAGTAGGGAGTTTAAATGTGATCCCCAGATACCGCCCCTGTAGCTGATTGGAGCGGCCTGTCACTCACACAGCTTCCAGCAGACTGTCTATCAGGGTGGGGTCGCTGATCAGCTGCTGCAGACTCTTCCTCCCTGCAAGCCGAGCACTGCCAAGCCCTGACAGGCGTGTTTTCTACGCTACACAACAAGAGGAAAACTTGTAATTAACCTTCGCTTGTGAATTATGCTACAGAAAAATGTATTTTTTAAAGGTGAAATAAACATTTTCTTTTAGTCACCACAGCAGCAGAACAACGCTTAATTTAAACCCCCGGATGTAAATTGCGCAAAAGAATTTGAGCAACCAAAACTACCGAGCTTTGAAGCGTGTTACAATGGGTGTTTTTTTACGCTACACAACAAGAGTAAAACTTGTAATTAACCTTCGCTTGTGAAATTTTGCTACAAGGGAAAAAAGTTTTTTTTTGTCGGTGAAATAAACATTTTCTTTTTTGTCACCACAGCAGCAGAACAAAAGCTTAATTAACCCTGGATGTAAATTGCGCAAAAGAATTTACAACCAAAAAACTACATCGGCTTGTAGCGTGTTACAATGGCGTGTTTTCTACTCTACCAACAAGAGTAAAACTTGTAATTAACCTTTGCTTGTGAATTATGCTACAGGAAAAATGTTTTTTTGGCGGTTTAAAAAAAACGTTTTCTTTTAGTCACCCACAGCAGTAGAAACAACGCTTTAATTAACCCCTGGGATGTAAAATTGCGGGAAAAGAATGAGCAACCAAAAACTACCACTTTGTAGCATATTACAATGGGGTGTTTTCTACGCTACACAACAAGAGTAAAACTTGTAATTAACCTTCGCTTGTGAATTATGCTACAGGAAAAATGTCTTTTTTGGCGGGGTAATAAAATTTTCTTTTAGTCACCACAGCAGCAGAACAAGCTTAATTAACCCCTGGGTGTAATTTGCGCAAAAGAATTGAGCAACCAAAAACTACCAGCTTGTAGCGTGTTACAATGGGTTTTTCTACGCTACACAACAAGAGGAAAACTTGTAATTAACCTTCGCTTGTGAATTATGCTACGGAAAAATGTATTTTTTGGCGGTGAAATAAACGTTTTTCTTTAGTTCACCACAGCAGAGAACAACGCTTAATTAACCCCTGGATGTAAATTGCGCAAAGAATTGAGCAACCACAAACTACCAGCTTTGTAGCGTGTTACGATGGCGTGTTTGTACGCTACACAACAAGAGGGAAACTTGTAATTAACCTTCGCTTGTGAACTATGCTACAGGAAAAATGTCTTTTTTGGCGGTTTAAATAATAGGTTCTTTTAGTCACCACAGCAGCAGAACAACGCTTAATTAACCCCTGGATGTAAATTGCGCAAAAGAAATTGAGTACTAAAATTAAGTGGTATTTGTATTGTAAAAACGCTGTTTCTTTAAAAGAATACAACAGGAAAGGCTTAATCACCCTTGGATATTCAATGTGCTGTGAGCAGATAGCATTAAATTTTATATGCAGCTGCACTGGACACACACTGCACCTCAGATCCAATACCCCAAAAAATCAGAAATAGAACGTTAAGAGAAGCAGTCTCTCAGACAAGCTGAGACACCCCCCAAAAATCGCTGTATAAAAATGAGTTCTTTAGTATCAGCTATCATAAGCATCCGCGGCAGCACTTTCCCTAATCAGTACAGTGAGAGCGGTATGAGTTCCCAGCGTCGCGCCCAGACTTATATAGTGCGGTGATGTCACAGAATCCCGCCGGTCTCTGATTGGCTTCCTCTCTGCATATGTCATGTAGGCTATGCCCTTCTTCCTCCCAGAGTTCTTAGCCCCATGTAACGCCATGTGCTCGCAGCCATTTTATCAATCAAAAGCACACTTCGTTCACCCAAAGTACCCCAAAGTTCGACTTCGTTCCGAACCGAAGTTTTCCTGAAATTCTAAACGAATTCCACTTCTTTAGAATCGATTCGCCCATCTCTAACTGCAGTACTTCTTATGCAGTATATCACTGCCTTCTTGTATTCTGCTGCCTTAGGCAGAGTCTAGTAGGCTCGCATGCATGGTAGACCTAGGGGCCTTTGTGAGACCCCCGGCTGCTATAGCAAGGCAGCAGTACCACGCAATCATGTCAAAGGTGTCTATGGGCAGACAGTCCACTCCCAAACCACCTAGATGCTATAACCACTGTGGATCACAGCATCTAGGGGATTTAAGGACTGGAGTCCACATATTGTAGTATTGATCTCAATTTTTAGCACAAAAAAACCCTGCAAAAGGCGTGATGTAAGCACATCACTGCAATGTGTGATCCGGGCTTAAATAGGGGCGTCTTAAGGCTCAGTGCCTAGGGCAGCATGAGCTGTAAATGCGGCTCTGGACATAATAACAACAATATTTAAAAGTGGAATATTTAATCTATGATTTCCTCAGCTAGGCTAATAACTGGAAGCAATTTAAAGCTGAAGGGAAAATTTGGTTTTACTTAAAACATATGCCTAATGTCTGGGTAAACTTTAGGTTTGTTTTTCATGTTTAACATTGAACTCGTGAGTATTTACTCATTTGAAGAGTTTTGTAGTGTTTCTTCCTATATATTGGATCCCACATTTGCAGGTGATCTAAATTTTTACCCTCCTCAACTTCTGAAAGCCCTAACTTTTTTATTTTTCCACCTACAAAGACGTGTGAGGGCTTTTATTTTGCGGGACAAGATATACTTTCTAATGGTGTTATTAATATTACCAAAGAATATACTGGGGAATGGCAAAATATTCTAAGTGGGGAAAAATGTGTAAAAAACATACTTGCAACATGTTTGCGTTTTTTTTATGGCGTTCATTCTTTGGTAAAAGTGATGTATTATCTGTATTCTACAGGTTGTTACGCATCTGGCAATACCAAACATTTATGGTTTCCTTTATGTTTTAGTACTATAAAAAAATTCCAAACATTTTCTGTTTTTTTAATTTGCGCCATGGTGCCATTTTGTGCGACCAATAACTTTTTTTTACTAACACCTACGGACGTGAGTTTTTTTTGAGGGCTAAAGTGTACTTTTTATTGCTAGCAGTTTGGAATGCATGTGACTTTTTTGATCAATTTTATTCCAATTTTTATTTGACGTGATATGACCAATTTTGGAGTTTGGAATTTATTTTCTTTTACGGTGTTCAGCGTACAGGAAGAATGATATTATATTTTAATAGATCGGACTTTTACTGTCGCGGCGATACCAAATATGTGTAACTTTTTTATTATTTTATTTTTTTTATTTGTAAAATGGCGAAGGGAGAACTTTTAATACTTTAAAAAAAATTTTTTACACTTTAAAACTTTTTTTTTTACTTTAACTTTGAGTTACCATTAAGGGGCGCGATCGTTTATACAGCCTAATGCATTGCACAGACAATGCATTAGGGTATACCAAGATGCCGGTTTCCCCACTTTTTGCCTGGGGCCGTAAATGGGGAAATTCAAAACATAGCAATGATGGAAGCCTTCACAAGACTTCCCGCTGCCATGTTAGCCGATCGGGAAATCAGGACGATTACACCGCTGATGTCCCGATTGGAGTGAAGAACGGTGCACGGCACCATTTTCCATTCATTTAGACGCCGCGGCCAAGATGGCCTAAAGGATTAAATAGCGGGGGTGGACGGCGGCGCCCCCCACTCTGTAACCGTCGGGTGTTAGCTGCAACTAGTCGCTAACACTCGGCCGCTGCGATCCCGCTACAAAGCCCCTTACCGGCTCATACGTCATATATCGGTAAGGAGTTAAAAAGAACCTGTCACATAGTTTATGCCTTCCTTGCTGAGGACAGAACAAGCCAGTGACAGACATGGTGTTTCCAGCGCTGTGTCCCTTATTCTATAAGATGCTGCAGTTTTAGAGTATTAAATGCTCAAATCTGCAGTTTTCAGACAGAAACGAGTCATGAAAAAAGTCAGTTTAATTCATGACCCACTCACCTGAGGCTAGCCCCGCCCACCTCATAATTGATTAACATATTACTTTGAATAGGTAGAAAAAGGTGAATTACAGGTGAATAACTGTGAATAACTTTCAGGTGGGCAGGTCTAGCCTTGGGTGGGTCCTTATACCCTACCTAAACCCTGCCTGCCTACTTATATGGGCCATTATAGCTACTTAAACCTTGCCTGCCTGCCTACCTATATGAGACCCTATAGCTTCCTAAACCCTGCCTGCCTACCTGTATGGGCTCCTATAGTTACCTAAACCCTGCCTGCCTACCTATATGGGCCCCCTATAGCCTATCAAAAGCTTGCCTGGCTATTTGGGCCCTCCTACAGCCTCTTTACCTAACTACCTATGTGGGCCCCACCTATAGTCTATCTACATAGGTGGGCCCCACCTAAAGCCTATCTATCTAGCTACCTGGGGCCCGCCTACAGCCTACCTGTGGTTCACCTACTGCCTACTTTGCTAACTGGGGCCTACCTACAGCCTACCTACCTACAAGAGGGTTGTCCACCTAACTGGGGCCTAACTACTGCATATTTAGGACAAATCTACTTACCTACCTGTAACTTACCTACCTAACCGAGACCTACTTCACTACTGCCTACCTACCTAGAACAAATCTACCTACCTGAGACATATGTACTGCCTATTTACCTACCTAGGGCCTACCAATCTAATGGAGGTCTACCTGGTAATATGATTCGGATGGGTACAGGCAATAGCTGTAACACAATCTCCAGGGGGTTGAATACTCTGTTCTTCCCCTCCCTTCTAGGAAGCTGAGTCTCTGAGCTATGGCCTGTAGCCGCTCTGCGACCTCTTGAAAGTTTTACAGAGGTGGTGAGCAGGGAGTGAGGGAGATGCTGGAAAAGTGAGGATTCATTTGTGTCCAAATCTGCAGGGATGAGTGATGTCCGGGAGAAGTCATCATGGTGGTCTGGACTGGATGCAGAACAAAAGGGAAAGTCAACGACTTGTTAGATAAACAGCACCTGTGAGTCCAAAGATGTAACTGCACTGTAATCACTTATATGTCTAAAGAGTCTTTGTACACTGGTGTCTAACACTATATGGTCACTGTATTGTGGAATAAATAGTCTGTAGGGCACCTGTGTACACTGGTATATACCACTATATGGTCACTGTACGGTGGTTAGATACAGTCTTTACAGCCTGTGTACATGTATCTACCATTATATGGTCACTGTATGGAGAGAATATACAGTCTGTAGGGCACCTGTATACACTGGTATATACCACTATATGGTCACTGTATGGAGAGAATATATAGTCTGTAGGGCACCTTTGTACACTGGTATATACCACTATATGGTCACTGTATGGAGGGAATATACAGTCAGTAGGGCACCTGTGTACACTGGTACCTATCTCTATGTGGTGGTAATATTGATCTTTGTATACTGATATGTATTTAGTAATAGTATAGGGGTATTATTCAATCACTATGTGGTGGTAATATGTGATCATGTTCTGGCAGTATAATCAGGTTCCTATGTAGTAGCGTCATTGGTAATGCTTGGCAATGTTGGTTTTGGTATAGTGGGATTTGTTTGGTAGCAGTATAGTGGTGATATCTTTGGTGAGGTATTCACTCCTTGATTTATCTGGTAACTGAACGACCAGGTAGATATTCATGGTTTGGGAGAGTGGGGACATATCCAAAAGTTTCCTATGGGCCTAGGCTTCTCTAGTTAATGCCTCGGCTTAGGGTGTCCGCAAACCTGTAATGGCACCTAAGGATAACCCTAATGACAATGAGGCTCCAAAATCCAGTAGCTCTGAAGCTTGTGGTTGAGTCAAGTAGTGCACTAGGGCCACATATGGGTTGTCTCTAAGAATAGCAGAATTAGGGGAATCAATATTGCGTTGTGCTTCTCTGTTATCACCTACTGCGTTCCATTAAATAACAGATAAATATCGAAAATCAGCAAAAAAAGATCCACTTTAATTTTTTTTCCTTCACTTTGCTGTAATTCCTGTGAAACAACTAAAGGGTTAACAAATCCGAAATCCTCTTTTGAATACTTTAAGGGGTTCCATTTCTTAGAGGAGTCAGTAATAGGGGTGCCTAACATACCGGCCCCTCAAAGCTATGTCACAATATCCCTAAAAAATTGTGTTGTAAGTTATCTTGAAAATGTGAAAAATGTATACTTAATTTGTAAGCTCCCTAATGAAAGAAAATAAAAACTTTAAAAATGATGCCAACATAAAGTAGATATATGGTAGATGCTAGTTATAAATTATTTTGTGTGGTATAGCTATCTTACACACAGAAAATTTTGAACTTTGAAAAGGGCAAATTTTTCCAAATGTTCCCGACATTTGTATATTTTTCACAAATATATAAGGATTGTATGGACCAACATTTATTAATAACTTAAAGCACAATGTATCATGAGAAAACACTCTCAGAATCACATGGATAGGTAAAAGCATTAAAAAGTTATTCTCACATTAAAAAGGTTGTCTCACTACAAGGATTGCTTTTTACGTTAAAGATCTTGCAAAAACAAGAGACTTTGCACTATGTGTCCATTAACAGTGGACCTACCTATTCCTAGATATCACCTCCTGTATGGGCTACATCAGCTCCTCAGGTCATTATACCTACAGACCGTTCGATCTCCTCTGATAAGCTGCCAGCACTGGTCGCCATTCCTACAGACCTGTTGTCCTTAGCAGCTCATCACTGCAGGCCAGTAGTAGCCAATAGAAGCCAATAAACATTCTCCTGAAATAAAAAATGAAACAGATAAAACAGGACTGAGGTAAGATGAATCATTGCAGTGAGACAACCTCTTTAAGTGACATGTCATAGTCAATATCGGCAATTATCATGACGATTTCCGATAGTCGATAACAGATTATCGCCGATGAACATTACAGTCTATGGGAGAGGAGCAACACCTTCATTGTTACATCCAAACAGGGCTGGAGAAGCTGGAATTAACATCCACAACAGTAAACTGGATACGTGCTACATTTTAGGCAAGACAATTAGGCAACAAGAGTCACAGAAAAAAAGTCACACACCATTCACTATCCCTGTCTTGTACTATAGCATGACCCTTAAACCTACATGTCCCACAAATTAAAAAGTGCAAGAAGGCAGTATCATTTGAACCATCATTTTACTTGAACTGGACATTGACTGACCCTTAAACCTGTCTGAACCACAGATTAAAAAGTGCCAGAAAAAGGAGTCTTTGAACCACCATTTTACTTGAACTGGACATTGACTATACCTGTCCTGGACCGCAGCATGACCCTCAAACCTGCATGATCCACAGATTAAAAAGTTCTGGAAGAAAGTAGTCTTTGAAGCAGTATTTTAGTGAAATGGACATTGACTATCCATATCCTGTAACGCAGCATGACTCAAAAACCCGCACAGGTGCCCTTATGGACCATCAGCAGAATATTTCGCAATAAGAAATAGACTATATTCAAAACAACTCGTTTTCCAATACTGCTGCTGCTAGAGCTACTTGCCATTCTACTGGTTACATTGTTCCACCGTGACATTAGAATGTGAAGCAAACTAAACAGATGTCCCAGTAGGTCAACAAGGCCTGTTTTAAAATCCTGCATTCTACTGTCAAGTGGGTTGGAGGAAATTACTGATCAAGGCGGGTGAGGCTGTAAACGTGGATCACGAAGGTTCAACTAGCAGGGCCGGAGTGGCTGTGACGGGGAGGATGAGGAGGTAAGACTGCTGGATGCAGGTTGCATTAACCACAGAAGAACAGATTGGCGACGCTGTTCGTTACTGAGATTCTCAGGGCCCTGACCCAGCGATGACAGGCTTGACGATCCGCTGACTTGCGTGTTGTCGCCAGCACTGGAAGGAGCACCTTATCTCGTACCTCTACCTCCATTTCCTACACCCCTCTTTGCTCGCTTACCACCTGCATTTCGCTCCATCTTCAGAAAGATAAAAATGTAAAAAGGTATGGAAGAGTTTTTGACAGTCTCTTATTAAAAGACAGAAAAATCCAGTTTTTTAAAACCCCTTTTATTTCCTCAGCCAACTAGGTTAGAAACAGAATTGTTTCTATCGATACCTGTGAATCGGTTGGTGGAAGAACCAAAAGAAAAAACAACGTGTTGTCCCCTCAGTCCCAGGGATTTACAACTGCCCGTAGGACTAGGAATGTAGTTTAAAAAACTATCATACAAGTGCGCTTCTGCGAAAAAACTAAATTACAGAGGCAATAAAACTATTAAAAGTTACACGGATGAGAAATTCTTTTTTTTGCACCAATGACACACGAGAACAGTTACTACGGTAGAAAATTTCTGTTTTCTAAATTTAAGTACAAGGTGGCTCTTTAAAACAAAAGGGGGGGGAAAAAGTCCACTAAAAGAAAACATAAAAAAGTTTTTTTAAAAAAATGTTTGCGACAAATTTTTAAAAAATCCTTTTAAAAAAGGGCCCCCGGCGTTTTAAAGAAACCACAATTTTTTTTCCCAAAAAAATACCCAACAGTCCAAGAAAATTTTGTAGCTAATTTTAAGTCAAGGGGGGCTCTTTGAACAAAAAATGGGCTCACAAAAAGTGAAATACGCTTTTTAAAAATGGTTACAATAAAAAAAGGTGTTTTTTGCCCAATGAAATACCCCAACGTTACTAGAAAATTTCTTTATTAATTTAAGAAAAGGTGGCTCTTTGGACAAAACTGGGCTGCAAAAAAGTGAATAAGCTATTTAAATGTTATCGGATAAAAAAGGTGTTTTTTCCACAAATGAAATCACCAACGGGTACAGAAAAATTTCTGTATCCAAATTTAAGTACAAGGTGGTTCTTGAACAAAAGGGGCTGCACCAAAGGAAAATACAGCTATTTAAAATTTATAGGATAAAAAAAAAAAAAGGTTGGTTTTTGCCCAAACCAAATGAAAATACACCAAAAAGTTACTGGGGAAAATTTCTGTATTTCCTTTTAAAAGTAAAGGTGGGTCTTTGAACAAACTGGGCTGCACCAAAGTGAAATACAGTATTTAAAAAGTTATAGGATAAAAAAAGGTGTTTTTGCCCCCAATGAAATACACCAACAGTTCTAAAATTTTTAAATTTGAAATCTTTTTTAAAAACCCAAAAGGGGTCACCAATAAAAAGTAAAAAGTTTTGGGAAAAAAAAGGGGGAAATTTCCAAACAGTTCTAAAAAATTTTTATTTTTAATTTTTAGTAAAAGGGGTGGCTTTTGAACAAAATGGGTGCAAAAAGGAAAATAAGCTTTTAAAAGTTATAGGGATAACAAAAGGGTGGTTTTTGACCAATAAAATTTACCCCAAACAGTTCTAGAAAAATTTCTGTATTTTAATTTTTTAAAAGGGGGCCCTCTTGAACAAAACTGGCTGCACCAAAGTGAAATACAGCATTTAAAATTTAAGGATAACAAAAGTTGTTTTTTGCACAATAAAAATACACCAACAGTTCTAAAAAAATTTCTGTTTTCCAAATTTAAAAGTCAAGGTGGTCTTTGAACAAAAGGGGCTGCACAAAGTGAAATACAGCTATTTAAAATTATCGGATAAAAAAGGGTTTTTTGCACCAATGAAATACCCACAGTTACTAGAAATTTCTGTATCCTTTTATTTTTTTAAAAACCCCCCCCCCCAAATGCCCTTTCAATGCAGGTTAAAAACAGGTCCAGGTTTCACAATATACACCCTCCTTTCCAAAGCCCGCCTGTCTGTCTTTTGTCCGTCCCACCCCCTCCCCACGGTGGGCATAGATGCTTCTTTAAAAGCTCTGTCTAACTAAATAGAACTGAAAATTTTCAATCTACCTATATTTTAAAGTTCACTGCTAAAAGCACAGTTGTCTGTTGAATAAAGAGAAGAACTGTGTCTTGGCTGAGCTGTTTGAGAGAGAATAGCCACGTCTTGCTCTTTGAGAGACATGAAACATGATATGAACAGGAAAGTGTTCTATGCAAAACGAGGGTCATGTGTTTTTTAGCCAAAGCAACCATACCATCACAGTATATGTCGCAAACCCAGCTCACCCCGCTCTATGCCTTTAAACTGATTTGCTGGCCGCCAAAATGAAGGAAGGGCGGAAAAAAAGGGGGTAGTAATAGTTATTGCAGATTGTCACCCCAAAAAATTTACGTGATCGGGGGTTTGATCAGCCTAAAAATGTGCCGATTTCAACTTTTCGATTTTTAATCGCTCATCCCTAGTTAACAAATTGGTAGATCTCCCTTCATTGGTACAGCCGGCATTTTTGCTGCTCCTTTTTAGAGACCACACTACCACTTTTAGGTCACGTTTTTTTTTCCCAGGCTTTTTCCAACCCATAAATCATACGTAAGAAAATCATGTCTTTAGGTTACGATATTCTAAAAGTCGATACTGTTACTTTTTTGTTGATGGTAGTTGTGTAAGCTTTTTATTTGGGGGGTAATTTTTTTTTTCATGGATCAAATATTTTTTTTTTTTTTTTTTTTAAAGTTTTTCAGAACTTGATTTTGTTTTTTGTGATGCTGATTGGAGAAATAAAGCCAACTCTAGCAGGTTTTGAATTTTTTTTTTTGTGGTGTTCAACATTGGATTAATAGACTTGTTCATTTAAAGATGGAGCTTGTTGTAACATTTTTTTAAATTTTTTTTATTTTTGGGGAATTTATTTTTTTTTTTGTTTTTTTTTTTGTTTAAACATTTTTTCTCTTAATAGTCACAATAGGAAAACTGGGCTATCCCCGTGATTTTTTTAATTTTATAGCAATACTTTCTCATTGCTATTTATTAACGTATTTTCCCCTTTTTAAATTTCCCCCCAAATCAACGTCCCTTTGGGCGGGCCTGTTAGGGGGCAGCATGGCAGCAGGATTTTTTTTTTTTCTTTTACTTTTTTTTTTCTATTTTCCTCTGGGCACCTCTGGGATGCTGTGCATTCATGCACAAAAAACGCATTGAAAAAACACACCAAAAACGCACCGTGTTAAAGCAGCCTTAGTCAATTCATTTCTGTGCCTATAGGTCGTTGTCACAACACCCAGCGGCTTGTCAGATTATGTACTGCTGCCCTTACATTCTTCTATAAAATTTCCTAGTAGATCTTTAATTTCATTGTTTCATCAGTGACTGCAAGGTATCTAGACCTTCAAAACACCCCAAACGATGATGCTTCCTCCACAATGTTTCACAGCTGGCAGGCCAATTTTGGTGTTAATGCGCAGTGTGTTTTTTACTTCCTGGAAAAAAAATTGTTACTAAAAAGTTTCACTTTTGTCTGATCTGAACATAGAACTTTTCCAGAATTGTGGACCGTACAGGGGGTATTGGGCAAACATAAGGTGGAATCAAACATGGAAATCTTTAACCCTTGCATTGGAAAAGGGTAAAGATTCACAACATTTGGAAACACAATTGGGCCGATTTCCTAATCCAGTGTAAGGATATATTAACCTGGCATACAGAGGATGTTGAAAAAAATCTGCACAATTTACATGTTTTTCATGTGTTTTTCTTTTAAGTGTTTTCCATGTGCTTTGTACACTTTGTTCACAGACAAAACACATTTTTCTGTACAACCCACCTCATTTTGTTTGATGCATTATACTCATACTTGCCAACTTATGAAAGTGGCCATCAGGGAGATTTGAAGCCCCAATAATTTGTGTGACCACGCCACCTTAAAGGGGTTTTGCCACGATCTCATTTCTTACCTCCTGCATCCAGCTCTTCAGCTCTGTGTGCTCAGAAGGGGGCGTGTGTGATTTCTTTGAATTGCACATCATGTAACCCAGCAGGATGACATCACCAGGCCTTTGCTCTCTGTAGTCAAAGAAAGATCTGTTTATGTAAAGCATTGTGAGTAGCTGAGAGGTAATGTTTTTTCTTCACAGCACAAGGGTCCTAGGTTCAAATCCCTGCAGGAACCAAACCTGTGTTGTTGTTTTTTTCTCTTTATCAACGCACAGACCTGATTGAGGTTTCTTTTTTATTTATTTGCACTGTTTGACTAATTACTAAGGAGTACAGAGGACAGGAGTAGAATGACATCTCCAGGGGTATGAACACTCAGTAGCTGCCTGACAGGAGAAGTGATGTCTGAACATGTCTGACCAGGACTGAGGAGCTCTCAGCCCTGGTCATATCCTCTGGAGACGAGCTGTAAACAATGGTTCATTAAAGGAGCAGCTAAATCAAAAACGGTGCAGAATTTTTAATAATAAGGAATGGTGAAAATGTTTATTTCATTTGCAAGCTTCTTACGTCAATATTACTTCGTGGCAAAACCCCTAATGGCTCTGGAAGAAAGCTAATTTAGGGATTTGGCGTAACCTAGCTTTCCTGGATGTTGGATGGCCTATTCAGACTCCAGGAGAGCTGACAGATACCGCTAAACTGCACCTGAGCCTAAACCATTACACAACTACCTATATTTCCACCATACAGTGATTATAAAATGGTAGCTACCAGTGTACACAGGCTCTATACAGACAGTAGAGTACCACCATACAGTGACCATATAGTGGTAAATATCAATGTACACAGGCTCTGTAGACTGTATATTACATCTGTATAGTGATCTGTACAGCAGACATTTACATGATTACAGTGCAGTTACATCTTGGACTCACCAGAGACATATTCTATGACTGGAATTTTTCTTTTTCCCAATTCTTCTCCATTCCTCCGGGTGCCTTGAAAACTTGCCCCCGGCCACGACTCTCTTCAAAAAAACCCCACGCAAACATCTAGAATTCAAAATTTTTTTCCCCTACCTGTGGCCATTTCTGTTCAACTCCCAAGGGGTGACAGGGCAGGGGGGGGTTTTTAGGGGAGTGATAGGGGAGATGAGGGGACTATGAAGAAAAAATTTGCAAGATTTTAATGAGGTGAAAAGGGGGGGAGGTGGAAATTTTTTAATGACCTAGGTTTTAAAATAAAACAAGGTGGGGAAGGTTGGGAAGAGGAGTACAAGCCAGTTTTTAATCTCCTGGGCGGGGCAGAGGAACCATCCCCGGAGATTGTGTAGCAGCTGTGTCTGTACCCCCCCAAAAATCGAAAATGGGGGCAGGTTGAAGTCTGTCCCCTCACCCCCCAGAAGATCGCTCGGCATCATCTCCGGGGGGTGCAGAAACTAGCTTAGTACTGTCATGTTTTTATTTTTATAAATTTTTTCCCCTTGACATGTCGGCCGGGGAAATTTTCCCCAGACTTGGGGATTTCTTTAATAAAATGGTTTCCCAAAAAATCAAAAAATAATAAAGAAAAAAACTCACCCTGGGGGTTATGCACGGAGGTTTTACAGAGTAAAAAAATTAAAATAAATACTGCTCCCCTTTGGAGGGTTGAAAAAATTATAGGTAAAACCCAAAAAAAATCATATGTTGAGCGATTACTTGCTATCACATCGGCATAGCTAGTCGGCCACCACGATAAGGTTTTTTCGATAGTCGATCACCCTCCGATGACCATTAAAGTCAAAGGGGAGAGCAACAAAAAACCTTCATTCTTACACCCAAACAGGCGGGGAGAAGCTGGGAAAATTAACACCACAACATCAAATGGATACCTCAATCTTAGGCACAACACTTAGGCTATAAAGGCCACAGAAAAAAAAATCACCACCATTCACTATCCCCCGTCTTTGTACACACAGACCCTTAAACCCGCATCACCCCCAAAAAATTAAAAAGTGCCAGAAGGGAGTATTATTTGAACCCTCATTTTAAATTGAACTGGACCCTTTAATATCCCTTTCCCGGAACGCAGCATACCCAAAAAAACCCGCATGACCACAATTAAAAAAAATGCCGGAAGAAAGTAGCCCTTTGAACCACCATTTTTTTGTTGAAAAGACATTGACAAACCCTGTCCCCCGGGCCGCAGCTGACCCCTTTAAAAACCCGTCTACCCACAATTAAAAAATCCCCAAAAAGGGGTCTTTCAAACCACCCCTTTTAGTTGAACTGGAAAAGGACTAGAACTTCCTGGACCCAGTATGACAATTAAACCT